>JBBPFQ010498919.1:0-16090 GCA_037974815.1 Kaempferia elegans | reverse complement strand
ACATGTTAGAGAGAGTGCTTCCGCTGTGGCAAGCTTGATTGGACTTCTAGAGCAAGGGCATGCGCTGAAAGAAATGTTTGGCCTCACATTCTCACCTCAAAAATCTAATCGAAGGTTCTATAGTTGGAGACATGGATCGTCTTATCGGAAGTAAATGAACACTCAAGTATCCTTTGTTAAGTGTTGTAAGATATATAGATGCAGTTAACAACAGGTCAGCGGTATTTTGCTGCTGCTTCTTCCCAGCGATGGCAGCATTCCACTGCAGTGATGATAACCAAAGTTAACAATGAAAGGGTCGCTGTTTACTACGTCTTTTATCTAGTTTTTTTGTTGTTTGGAATCTGAACACTGACTGATGTGCATTGCATTTTGTTCCAAAGCAATACAGAAATTGTCTCATTCATGCGTCTTCAAGGGAAAAGGAACAGTAGGCATATATGTAATTCCACAAGAATCCTATTCAAGGTTTGCAACAAAAATACGAGGATAGTTATTCAATGATTAACAGCCGATTCAATAAATTTTGAGCAAAGAAAACCATCCTCAACACAAGGCAAGCATGTTGATGATTCAAAGATGAACTACGCGAGGTCAAGCACAGACAATTCAGGTACTGATAGAACGGAGCGTCGGAGTGTTCTAGGGTCCTCGGCAGGCGTAGCCAAGGAAGCACTGTGAGATATCTCGATTGCTCCGAGACGCCAAGCTCAGCCGCGAAGTCATCTTCGCCGCCGCCACCGCGCTGTGGAAAGGAAAGAGAGAGGCACCGCAGCAACCCAGTTCGACGGGAATCCTTCATTCAAAGCCCATATCCGAATCAACGCATGTTGCCGAAAAGAGTATCTTTTTTTGGCAAGTAGCTCACCTGGAGAATGAGGGGAGACGGCGGATTGGTGGAGCGGCGACGTTAACTTTGACGGCGAAGGTTCCGGGAGTACGGAGAGGAAGGCGCTGAATCGATCTGAAGAAGAACGATGCGGCCATAGCAAAACTGCAAAAAGAGTAGCACAAAAAGGGAAAAAAAAGAAAAACAAAAGATCGAAGGGGTTGAAGCACAATCCAAACCAATTTGGAAGTTTAGGGTTTTTTTTCCTCATCATTTCACTCCGATGCGTGACGCGTCAGTCACTGAGGAGGCCATCCAACGGTTCGTTCCTCGGCAGGAAGAGCAGCCGCAACCCTATTTGGCCCTTGTTCCTGTACAAAAACTCCCATCTTGCCCTTTCCCCGAGTTCGAATCGCCGCCGTGGCCCGTGGCCTCCGCCGCCGAAACTTGAGAAGCCGCAACCCTCTCTCCAAAGGACTTGTATGCTGAAGCTCGTTAGATTGTTGTTGTAGCATTTCCATGTAACCAGCCACTGGCGATGCAGCGGAAGAGCACAGTAGAACTCTTTTCGCGCCATTTTAGGTTTACTTTTCGTTGGTGGCCACTTAGCCAGTCACATGGTCATGAAGCACACGTACATGAACTTGTCTATGCATCTGTTCTTGCGAGCACTCGATCAAATGGTGATTCTCGCATGAGATGCGTCGGCATTACATTTTATAGATAGTCTCCTGTCAATCATCTTGTTTTCTTGAAAGAAGGAAGATTATTAACTTCTTCTCTTTAGCTGGATGGAAGCTGAGAGAGGAGAGAAGGATAATTTTGTCGACCTTCTCAATGTCTTCTATTTTTAGAAAAGAGAAGTTTGAAACTCATCCGGCTTCGAAGGATGATGATTACCGCAAACGTGGCCGGTGATCATCCTCTCCGTCCGACCCTTCATTTGAACCTGCAGGACGAAATCCAAACCATCCTCCTCCCACATTTCCGGATCCTGTGCTGGTGCTTATCCGCGATTCCTTGGTGTTCGTCAATTTCCTTATTCTCACTTTCTTTCTCCGGAGCGCCATTTGGTCCCTGTTCTTTCCCTGAAGATGTCAGACGAGCCGGTCTCATCGAGGTACGTGAAGCTCACCAAGGACCAGGATGCTCCGTTGGAGGAGATCCTCCCTGGAGAGCTGAATCAGCCAGTTCGTGTTCCCCAGGTTAGGTTGATTTTTTTTTGGTTTTCATGTTTTGGATTTTGGATGCGACTCCAGATTTAGATCGATCTATGCAGTATAATAGCGTGTGTGCCCTGCTTTTCTTTGGGCAGTTGGAGGTTCGGAGATGCATCGAGTGCGGGCAGCCCCTTCCCGAAAGCTATGAGCCACCTGCTGATGAAGCTTGGACGACTGGAATTTGTGGCTGTTCTGAGGATCCGGAGAGCTGTAAGTGCTCTCATTAGTTCATGATTATTTGTTGAAAACAAATAAAAAAAATTGTTTTTTTAATATAATTTTCATGTGTTTATTCAAAATCTAGAAGGAAAACTAGAATCATTTTCAAAAGAAAGTGAAATTTTAGTGGCTAAATGAAACTTCCCAATTCTTGTTTAGTTGTTGAGTTGTTTCGATCCCTATCTGCTCTTTTGCTCGTTACAACATTGAAACTAACCATAGAATGAAGAACAATACACCTAAGGGAAAATTTCAATCTTTTATCCCCTCACATTTTACCTTTTGCATAAGCTGACTACACTCTCCACGCCATTTAACCATTATTTGCAAAATTTAAAATGTGGGTGCTTGTGCCACCTTTGGAAGGGATACTTTGTAGTTCTATCATTATTCAAAAGATTATGATTGCTAAATACGATTTTCTGCTCATTATATTGTCTAATATGGGCAGTGTCATAATTTTGTTTGAGGCCATTTTGTATGATAGGTTGGACAGGACTTTTATGTCCTTGCGTCTTGTTTGGGCGCAATGTTGAGACGCTTAATGAAGATATTCCATGGACAAGTCCTTGTACATGTCATGCTATCTGTGTTGAAGGTGGTATTTTACTTGGAGCCGCTACAGCATTTTTCCATGGCATTGACCCAAAAACATCATTTTTGATTGGAGAAGCATTAGTATTTTCATGGTGGATGTGTGGTGTCTATACTGGTATATTTAGACAAACACTGCAAAAGAAATACCATCTCAAGGTGAATTCTTGTTCTTCCTTTTCTACTATTTTGTTATTTACCATTTAGGGATTCTACGCGCAAGAAATTCATTTTAACAGTTGATTTTTCTTGTCTGTGAGTTTTTAATGCATCTTCTTATAGCATTGCACCGCTGAAAGATTATAATGAACTTCATCCAACCCTGCTATTCTGTTCTACTATCTGTCTTAAGAAATCAATATTGTCTTTGATTATTTCATCCTCTTCTCTACTATCAGTCGATTCTTTCATATGTTCCTTGGTACGAGTCATTAATTTAATTTCTCTATTAAGGATTCACAAATACAAAATTTGGTGATTTATTGTTACACTGATCTTCTAACATTTCAAGGTTTAGGTATGCAGTCCTAAATTACTTGGACATTGAACAAGCGATAAAGTACTTCGTTCATATTCCTTAAATATGGAACTAGTTGTAAGAGAAACCAAGTTAGGTTCCTTTGAGATGCCATTTGGGTTTTAACTACTTTATATTCACTAAATCATCAGAACATTGTACCCATAATATTTCACAAACACGAACCTGCATTCGACTGTCTTCTATTTGGCTAGCTTGTATGTTTAATCTCTTGATTGCATTGTGCACAGATGCTCGATGACACATCTAGCTTTGTTTGAGTAATATTCTCCATTCCAAGTCTCTTTTTCATTTTGTGATTACAGGACTCTCCGTGTGACTCTTGCATGGTCCATTGTTGTATGCATTGGTGTGCTATCTGTCAGGAACACCGTGAGATGAAGGGCCATTTGTCCGATAGCATTGCTCCAATGACTGTTGTTAACCCTCCGCCTGTGCAGGAAATGAGCGCTAGTATCTCTGGAGTCCCTGGGACTGCTCCCCAGCATAACCAACATGCAGAAAATTCAAACAAGAGCATTATAGTTCAGTAGGATTCCCATATAGGCCCGTTCGAGAACCAGAGGCATGAGTAACAAACATGGGATCCCAATTTTGTTTCCGTGGTTTCTGATTGAACTTTTGATTTTATTTCCATGATAGATGTTGATCTCTGCTGCACCAAAATAGTGTTTCTTAAACCATGCAGCCATGATCAGAACTCAGACTCTGCAACTGGTAAATTATGGCCATCTTCAACTTTTGGTTTGATGATTCAACATTTTGTACTTTTAATGAGCCCATTTTTATGCTTGCAGTCCTCACTTTTTGAGGTTACAGTAGTTGCTGTATCGAATGGAGATGTATCTATTTTTTTTTTCAAAGACCAAAAATTTTGTGGTGTTGTGATTGCCTGTTAGCTTAGTTGTGTTGGCTTTACTTTCTCATGAATTATAATGTGTTTGTCGGAGAGTTAAAATGTTTTTTGTGAGTACTATGAAAGGAAATTGAATGGAAAGAAATAACGATGAAAGGCTGAGTTGATTTTTTGTTTAGACTTTTTATCATAATGTCGAAGAAATCTGCCTTCATCTATAAGCTAATTTTTCAAGCTTGCTAAAGAACTTATTTGGGTCCACGCCATATATGTACTCATGAGAAACGTGGATACATTCATTTTTAAATACAAATCAAATATCGATCTGACTATCTGAGTAAATACAAATGAGATGGACAAACTTCTGTTTGATGAAATAATTGCTACATAACAGATCGAATACAATTAGAAAATGCGTACAATAACCAAGTTTCAGTAACAACTTCAGGAAAAAAAACTCTTGTGATGTTTGAACCAATAGCAGCAAGTCACTGATAATGCATGCTAACTCAGCTGAAGGATTCTATCTTGAAGATCATAGATAAGGCTGGAAGCAATGGAAGTCAATTTCTTGCCAGTCTCCCCAGCAATGTTCGTGAAGGAACATAAATCCTCTGACGCCTAAAAAAGCATAGAATACATGAAGTAAATCAAGAGACAGAACATATTCCAGGCAAGGATGCCTAATCGCCAATTTGATAACCACAAGCAGTGTTTTCAAAACTGGACTCGAATAGCAAGGTCATTGGATCGACAATTTCCAGTTAAACTAGCTTGAAAACAAAGAACCAAGGCAACCGGTTAACCAACTAGTCAGTTTAAAAACATTGCCATGAAACCATCAGAATTCAGAAACGAAACTTATGAAGTTTCTTAAGATGGAAAGCAATATAATGAAAATCATCCATGAGCATCTCATGAACAACTAATCAGAAAATTGAATAAAACATCAATAACAGTATACCCGGAAAGAGATACGGTTGATGAGATATGCAGCAGCAAAATCTACACCAGGATCTTCTGCACCATTAACAAACAGATCGGACCTTGAAATGACTTTTGAGCAGTGGCGAGGAGCGGTGGGAAGAGGATTCAGTGGAGGCCGGTGGTCGACGGCAGCTGAAAGGTGGCGAGGAGTGGGCTAGGTTTGGGAGAAAAAATCTTCGTCTGCGTGCGTGCGCGAGAAGTCGAGTTGCGTGCGTAAGGAGGAGAGGAGAGCGTGAGAAATAGGGATAAAATTATCATTTTAGATGTTTAAGGGAATGAAATTTCAATTTCCTTTCCAATGCAAACCCATTTTGGTCTGAATTGATTTTGTGAGATTAGTAGGGAATTGAAATTCCCTACTAACTTCTGGTTGAAAAGGGATGAAAAGGGATACCAAAGCATGGAATTGAATTCCAATCCCGGTTGGAATTCAATTCTCATGGTTTTCAAACACACTGTTTAGTGTTGGGCATGTTGTGTATCATGAACAAAACAATGATATAATCCCTAAGCTGTTTTGCTTTAAAATTCAAGTTTAAGAGACTGCGTTCAAGAGAAAATTAATCCAAAACCAATTTTTCTTGTTCTATAAGCACAATCTAATGGTTATTAATTATATAATCTCTAATTATTATTCACACAAACAAAACTAAATTTGAAATTATTGAGCAATTTTTAGTCTAAAAGTTGCTCTCTTGTCTATTACAATCTGCTACAGAAAAATCCATCCAATTAAAGATATGAATGTCACTATAAAGCAGGGGAGATAATTTCAATATCCTAATGTGTTCCCAAACGGATTCACTTAGACAATTAGGGTTCAGCCCAAGGGTATGGTTACATAAAACTTGGGAAGACAGGTCCCTTCGATACACCAAGACGAACTTCCATGGCATGATGCAGGTCTGATGGTCTGATGGATTCTGAATCTTGTGACACTGGAGATTGGCAAAAGAAATGCAAATTGAATATCAGAGCACAAAATAACATAATATGGAAACATATAATGCAGGTCCAAGGAATATTATTGCAAATAAGACATTTAAGCTAGATTAACTCGCATCTCAAGGCTGTTGACTGAAGTTTTATGTAAGTGGGGCATGCATATCAAACAGTTGGTAAGCTCTGCCGCTAAGCGTATGGACGAATTAATAATGCATCAAACAAACGGGAAGCAAAATGAATGGTGCTCTATCAGAGATAAGGTCCATAATGAACCTGATGTATATATATATATATAACACGGATTATGGAATTTTGTCATGCCAAATCAAGATATGCTTGTGCTAGAATGAGTATACTAATAAATTAGAAGCAGCAGCAGTTGAGATAGTGGAATATCACAGCACTACAGCACAAACACCAAAAAATAAAAATAAAAACAAAAACAAAAAAAAGTGTCCTACAGAACAAGGATCATATTGTAGGAATTTATCATATTGTAATTTGTAGGAATATATCTTTGTAGAAACAGTGGTTGTGAGTTTTCCCTCTGAAAAATCTTGCAAGCTAATTTGCATTATTCATGCACCGTGAAAGTCACAAAAAGTATCCCATATTTAGCTTTGAAAGTTCCAAAATTAAACATTTAAAGTCATGAGGTATATTTTTCGGTAATAAATTTTGCCACATACTGATTTGTAATGCATATTCTGCCGTGAGAATCACCAATTATTTCTATTTTTAGTTGTGGTACATCCCATGTTGACCGTTTCAAGTTTCCAGATATCCAAAAATGTATTTTAAGGGCAATCTGGTAAATCAGTTTATAGTCACTTCTGTGTCATTTTGTACAGTCCATGTTGATCTATATGCTGATTTACAAATGAGTTTGCATTGTGAAAATCACAAATTTATTCATTATTTTAACTGTGTCGCATCCTAAGTGACCTACTTTAAACTTTTAGGTGTCCAAAAATGTAGTATATTGCCTAAATCTTGAAGCACAATGCTCTATCTTTTGTCAAAACAAATGCTATAGTTGTGCATATCATGCAAAATCTAATTAATGACGAATGACACCAAAAGGCAAAGAGTGCATAATGATAATGCGTACAATTGAGGTAATCCTCAAAAGCAAAGTCGTCCAAGCCACCAGTGAGAGCCTCAAAGCCTAGCATCGACGATGTCAGTGCTCCAGGAGGTCTCTGAAATCTGCAATTTTAATGCTCTCTAATTAGAAGTATTGTAAGGCAGGACTTCAGTTCAAACAAAAACAGTATGTATAAGTGAAGCAAAATCAGTAGTGATACACACTTAATAAGCCTCCTACATTACAAAAACAATAGCAGAATATTCAGATTGGCTCTTGGAAATGATTCGATGAAATCATCGATTACAGGTTGGTATAGCCCCTACAGTTTTAATGGATTTTGGAAGTTGACTGAATAATGTGGCAACATCCCATGCCTTAACCATCGCACCGCCCCGAGGGGACTGGAAGTTGACTGAATAATGAACATAGGAGAAGGTGAATGCTAAATTTTAGGTGTATCAATTTTTTTTTTTTAATTCATAGAACACTGGGTGAGTATCACACCATATTCTTCCATAGTTTCTTTAAATATTTTTTTTTCTTCTGGAAATATCTTGAACAAACAAAGAAGTAACTCCTTAGCTTCAGGAACAATCAAATATATATTCGGCAAGTGGAAACCAGAATTTCATATAAAACTTTCACAATCATAAGTTGATGCATTTTCATCTATGAGCTATTTCACATCATGGTAGTACAATTTCAATTACATCATCTGTAGATTTTTAAAAAAAAAATCTCTCTGCCCCTTACACTGTCAATCTAATTGATTCAACTTGTTTGATAATAATTTACAGTCTGTGTTCAGCTTGTCATAAATGTAGATTTGGACAAACAACATTCTCGTTTTATTATCTCCAGCCTAACACTACTATTGTAGACATTTAGCGATCCACCAACGTCTGATGGGAAAAGGCCATACCTGGAGAGAATTTGTGCATCGAGATCCCTCCTCAGATTGAAAGCTGATCCATAGATAAGATCCAACCCCAGGCGCTTCTTCTCCTCCCAGAATCTACTCGTCTGACCCAGTCAAACAGGAATTAGGGTTAAGCTCTCGACAAGAATGAAGAACTAACATCCACCGAGACTCCAAATCCGTATTTTTTTTTAAGAAGGGGGAAACGGATCAAAGTAGCGAGTAAAAAAGAATGAAGAGTCAGGGTTTACGGAGTCGCGAAGGGATTGGAGGGGGTGGGATCCGACGATGTCGCCCTTGACAGCGTGCAAACCGAAGCGGAGGACGTCGTGATTCGCCACCACCTCGTGCTCGATCACCGACTTCGACGACATCTTCTCCTCCTCTTCTTCTCTTCCTTCTCTCGCTCGAACTTGTCCGGAAGTGCGTCGGCGAGTGGATGCTTGATGACGACGCAACAAGCCGGCGTCCGTCGTTAAGATTAGCCAAAGCCGTCGGATGAACGTACTCGAACGCGTTACGATTCGCGCAAGGCGTGATCGGGAAAATCCGCGAACAATGTGGAGCCGTACACAAGTAAATTTCTCTTTACCCCTTGAATGTTCTCATAATTTAATTTAATGCTTGTGATTCTGTAAATTAAATTTAATTCCCCAATAACTTCCAATATCTTGTCATCCTCAACGCTTGGTTCGACAATTTACAAACAGCTGCATCAAAATTCACAAATTACAGATTGAACGGCAATTGGAATTCTGCAGAGAAACATTTCACAACTCTTTCCCGTCCACTTTATCTTCTTCTCGTTCTCCGGCTTCGTCTTCTTCTTCTTCTTCATGGAAGGCAAAAGAGATCGCCGGCGACCTGAACGGCGTGCGCGGGGTGGACACCTGCCTCCCGGCGCTGTCGTAGTGGATGGCGCCGGAGAAATCGAGCGGTTGGCACTTCTCCCCCATCAGTATCGTCTTCCGCCACACGCACTCGCCTTCTCCCTCTACTGATATCTCCGACCTCACCTTTCTCATCATCAGCATCATCATCTTCATCTTCTTCGTAGTCGTCTTCTTCTTGTTCTGATTGCTGCTGTTATTTCCTCTGTTTCCGAGGCAGGGGACGAGGCGGAGGAGCAAGCCCTCGCCGCCGGCCCCGATCCTCTTCCGGCCGCCTGCAGCGAGCTTGGAGAAGCTCGGTATCCGGCACGCGGCACGCGACGCATGCTTCTTCCACGTCTCCATGAAGGCGGAGTATGCGTCTCCGACTGCCATGGATCGATTAAGTGGGAGAGAATATAGCAGAGACGACGACACTTATACTGCTCAGTTTTGTTTTATTTTTCTTATTCTTAATTTAATTAATTAATTAAATGGGTGATGTGATTACCTGCTGTTTTTCCTTCCGAAATACCAATTATGCTTTTCGTACCGCTAATTATTAACCCGGTTAAGTAGGGCTCGTTAGAGTAAGTGTTAATGTTTTGGTCAGATAATTGTAAATTAAATCGAGTATAAAATATATTAAATATTATTTAAATTTGACTTGATTTTTTTAACAAACTTAAGTTTGGTTTAAGTTCGACATAAGTTAGGTTTATTTATTTGATTATTTAAAAATTTTATAATTCTAAATTTATTTAATGTTTGTAAATATTATTAAGAATAATTTAAAATTTTATTTGTAGTTGAACATATGTATGTTTAAATTTATTTATTTGATTTAAAAGGTTATTTCAACACGGTCCAACTCATATCCAGTTGGGCTACCTCTGACCCTGCCTAATCAATCTAAGATTCGTTCGATTTACCTATTGAGCCTGCTCGATAAAATTGTCCTGACCACATTATTTAGATCGTCTAATTATCTCGCTTAGTTAGTCCAACTTAATCGTAATAGATCAATTCTTCAATAATTTTAAGTTGAATTAATCGAGTTGACAAAGAAAAAGAAAAAACAGTTAAGAAATCTAACAAATTCGACAGTATGATCAATCAGAAATCTAACAAATTCGGACCGGTTGACTCGGAGGCGCCTGGTGATGGCGGGAACGAAAATCCATAAACTTTGTTGAATCAAAATCGCGGCCGTTGACTAATGAGTCAACTCAGTGGAAGGCTGAGGTGGCTGCACAATACCCAAAAATCAAATCTTTGTCTCGGTCAAAAATCTAACTTAATTACACGTAGAGCCGTTTGAATAAACGTGCCTTTCTTCTTGGTTTCTTTGATTATTTATTTTATTTATTATTAAATATTTAATTTTCTCAGTCGTTCATGTAGTTAGGTCTTTTTCGCTTGTCTTGCGGGTTTGATCCATTCAAGGAGTTGACTTCGATCAAGTCGTGGTCAACAAGAATTTGAGTCAATGAATATATATCTATTATGTTACTGTGCCTACGAGGACTTTGTCCGCGATAATGATCAAGTATCTGGTTTCAATTCAGGCGTCTTAATTTATACTAGTCTTTTTTTTTTTAAGCTAATCTAATTTTTACCTTTAAAATTAGAGATTAAATTATAGTGTTCCAGTAAAAAAAAAGCTCATGTGATATACATTTTAGAGTATTTATTTTGTTAGTTCCGGAATTAAGCCAATTATATTTTATCTTTAGGATTTAGGAGTTGTGTGATAGTATTCTTAAAAAAAATTTAGATGCTCACAGGGTATTGTATATGTATTAGAGTTTAGGATTTAGGGGAATGTTGATTTTTAAAAATATAAAAAAGGAAACGAGACGCCTGGGCGTGGACCGGATAATAATATTATATATATATATATATATATATATAAGGATTAACCTACACACCCACTGTGGACGACTGAGCTGCTCTTCATGGGCGGTGTCTTACATTCAATAAAAGGTGTCTCCCATGCAGAGACGCTTATGGTTGAGTTGGTTAGTAAGGAGGTCTCTCTACATGGTCATAGAAGGAGGTCTTACATGGAGGATTGCTTATGGTTTAGTGTCTCTAATTCAATAGAAGGAAGTCTTGAAAAAGTGCTTCCAAGCGCCTCGAAATGGTCCAAGCGCCTGGAGGTCCGGGTGCCTCGACGGGGCCCATGCGCCTAAATGGGTCTGGATCGATCCATTAGCTTATGGTTGAGTTGCAGACCTCCTTATATTGACTTCAGTTTCTATCTTGGTTGGTAATATTGTAATCTCTTGAGGTAGGGTTGAGTTGATTAGTATAAGACATAGTTACTATCATAGGATAATGATTCAAATTTCAACAAAGTTAGAAAATTAAAAAGTGTTCCCTGTACTAGCCAACTAATGTTTCTCGATTTATCTCCTTATAAATGGTTGTGGGCCCAAAGTACAATAATTCCACCTTTTACTATAATTGATTGGTAATATTGCAATAAAAAGGTGATTCACTCGTTCCAGTGTCTCTGTCAATCCGTCTCAAAGTCAACACGAAGGAAGTAAATCACGGGAGCTACTAGCTCGAACAGTGATTGGTGAATAAGTGAGGGGTGACACCTGGATTCGCCGGGATTTGACTCCATATCTCATGCTTGCAACACCTCATACATTACCATTAGTTCATCCCGTTAAGATGTGTAAGTCATGACCTAAAAAAGGATGAGTCACATGTGCTAGATCTAATATTAGTTAAGTTATATGAGTGTAGGCCTGTCCACGGGTCCTAATCGGATCCGGCCCAGACCATAACATAATCAAGAGGCACATTTTTTTTTTTTGTTTTTTTGGCAACATGTCTCGTCTTCCATAGCCTCCATCAGTCCAGCACCACCTTCTCTTCCTCGTCGCTTCCCTCTCCTCTTCCTCTCTTGACAATGCCACATCGGCATCCTCTGTTCCTTTCTAATGCTGTTGCACTAACACCTTGTGCTCTGACTCCGACCAAAGCCCTAATCCTTCACCCATGGACGACGATAGGTTGTCTCACACAACAACCTTGCAAGACGAGTCTGCCTCCCACAGTGGAGGCAATGGCAAAGACTTCCTCCTTAATTAGGCGAGCAATGGAGGAGGCTTCCTCTTTGAGAGGACTCCATGCCGTTTGAGGTCGGATAGAAGAGAAAGGGAGAAGAACAAGAAGAGGAAGAAGAAAAAAAAAAAATCTAGTTTCATTTAAAATATAATACAAGATATCAGCATAAATAAAAATAATAGAGAATCCGATTGAAGAGTCATTATCCTTTTTATTTAGCGTCGTCTGAAAGATTCTAAGAAAGAAGAAGCCGAAGCAAACGGAGATGAATTTTCAAGGGCCTTAGCTAGGGGTGACAACCCCGAAAAGTTTCTTATCAATGAGGGATAAGAAACTCTGTTAAGATTACCCTAAACCCCTAACGACCTCTCCTTTATATAGGAATTTAATTCGTTATCAGCTCATAAATAATAATAGATTAGACTAAATGATTTTACACATCACACTCATATCCAATAATCCAAAACTTAATAACCTTAAATTAGATCACTTAATGAGTTTCGGTATCACAAGTCTCTTAAATTACATGTAAGCTCACCTTAAGGGATATTAAATCCAACAATAAATGACATACCATCAGCTTCAACAACCTTTAACACCTGGAGGATCTAGATGGGCTTCGTTACTATCTAGTCTTCTGCCATCTGATCGGTGAAGATAGATTGATAAGTCAGGAATGACAATTTCCTTTGAGATTTTTTTTTTATCTATCATGAGTCGAGCCATCGCGAACATTAAATCATCTTTAATCCGTCGCAAATTGTGCATCAAATCATAACTCACAGATCCAAATCATGATCACAATCATCTCGGAAGGTTAAGGTTAAAGTATGACAAATTGCGTCATGCCAAATTTGATGTGACACTCATTCGGAACCCTACAGCCTAACCATTTCTCTAATCGAAAGGTAGATATCATGATCAAACTCTTTTTTATAAAATATAGTTTACGTTCCTAATGATCTACCAGAAGAAGAGGAAGAAGCTAAGTTGCCATGAACCTACTTTGCCTTTTTCATTTTTTTAAATTTAATCTTTTTTGTTCTTCAATCCTCCAAAATCAACAAAAGAGTCTCCTACATATCCAAAGAAACACCTTGTTTATTTGTTAATCCAATCTTAGAATTCAACAAAGCAACACAATCTTTTTCTTTTGTTTCTTCTTCATCTTCTCCTTCTTCAACAGTTTAGTCATTGCTTCTCCCTTAAGGACCAATGAATGCCTCTCTTTGTGAAAGCTCCATTAATTCATCTTTTGTGGAGGTGCAAGTGGAAGGCATGCACATTGCACTAATCTTTCAAGTCATCATCACAAAATAAAAACAAAAATTAAAATCTAAAGAAAAAAAAATAATAACAAACAGCCAAAACTGTGGAACTCGTGCAATTGAAAGGCCTTCAATGGATGGCTAGTTCTGTGACTGGCTCGAGCTCTGGGAAACAGTACTTCTGGGCCTGCCTTTCAGGGTTTCTAGCTCTATTTGCTCCAGGGCCTGCACCACTTCTTTCATCGAAGGCCGGCTCTTTGGATCGACCGTGAGGCACTTGAGGGTGAGTTGTCCGGCTAGGCGAGCCCCCTTGGAGGGATACTGCCCCTCTAGCCGGGGGTCCATTAGTTGGGATAACTTTCGGCGGTCCGCTAAGTGGGGTTTGGAGTATTCTACAAAGTTGTGCTGTCCGCTCGGGCGACTCGGGTCAAATGCCCGCTGCCCCGAGAGCATCTCGAGCAACACCGCTCCGAATCCGTACACATCACTCTTTACGTACAAATGACCTATGTGAAATGAACAAAACAACCGTAAGGGGAAGGTCCAATAGAAGTATCTTCTTAATATACTTACCCGTGCTAACGTATTCGGGCGCGGCATATCCATAGGTGCCCATGACTCGCGTGGTGACATGTGAGTCCCCTTCGCCCGGCCCGTGCTTTGCTAGTCCGAAATCCGAGAGCTTTGCGGAGTAATTCTGCATTCACCCGACAATTGAAACTCTTTTAAAATAAAACAGTCAAGCAACGAACTCTGCAACGATGATAACGACGACGACAACAACATCTAAAACACAAAATTCACCGAGTCAAGGAGGATGTTCGAAGCCTTGAAATCGCGATAGATGATTTGCCTCTCCGACGCGTGTAGGAACGCGAGCCCTCGGGCCGCGCCTATGACTATCTTGAGCCTCAAGCTCCACGAAAGTGGCTCGAAGGTCGCCCCTCCTGTCCCAAAATTCCAAATGCAAAATCACACACAAACACAAACCCTTTAGCACGAGTCTGAAGCACTGTACGATGCATTGGGAACAACAAACCCTTTTTCTAACTGAATTAACTGCCGAACTCACTTCTGAAGAGGTGGTTCTCGAGGCTTCCCTTGGCCATGTACTCGTAAACAAGAAGGTGCTCCTTCTCGTCCAAGCAGTAGCCCAAGAGCTTGACGAGGTTCGGGTGCGAAAGCCGGCCGAGGAAGTCGACTTCCGACTGCACTCAAACAGTGTGGGTGAGCCCAACTGGTTCAGAAACTACCAAAATTTGTCAAGAGAGAATTGATTTTTTTTTTCTTTCTTTTACCTGCCACTGTTCAAGGCCCTGCATGCCGTCGGTGTTCAATTTCTTGACGGCCACCACCATGCCGAGGCCGCTCTTGGCAGGGTTCAGGGTCTTCTCCTCCACCCAGCCCTTGTACACCCTCCCGAAGCCTCCCTCGCCGAGGACCGCATCGGCCTTGAAGTTCCTCGTGGCGGCTCGCAGCTCCGAGAAGCTGAAGACCCGGAGGTTGGGCGCCTCGAGGATCCGGCCGTCAGGGAAGGCGTCGTCGGCGCTGATGAAGCTGCCGTCGGACTGGCTGAAAATGCTCCCGCTGCGCGTGGAGAGCCTGTCGATCGCCGGGCCACTGCTGCTTGCCCCTGAATTGGTTGCGGGGAAAGGCAGGCAGTTCCCCATGCCTGGTTCTGAACTTGTGCCCGTAGCTCTGGGCTGTTGGACTTGATCTCTTCTCTTTAAGAGACGAAGAAGAAATGTGGAGAAGGGAAAGGGAAAGGGAAAGGGAAAGGGAAAGAAAGGGAGGGAGAAAGAGCAAGGTTGACCAGTGTGTTTGGATTGCGTCAATGGGCACTAGCAACGGATTATAGGAAAGCAAATGCACTTGTTTATCATGAAGAACATGTGTCTGCTTCTGTGCCATAGAATCATGGCTCTGCCTTTCTGTCGCTATTCTTGTTAACCTCGATCAATTTGGGCTCCCTAGTAAACCTTTTCAAGCACCTCTTTTGATCTTTCTATCACTCCTCAAATAGCTTCTCTTTTTATATATATATATATATCTCGGACTCTAACAAGAGTGTGACATTGAATGTTCTTTGGTACGAAGTGAATTGATGTCGATAGTCTAACTCAATTTCAAGTCGGCTGATGATGGACAGTCGAAGAGGAGGAGAAATTGGGAGGGACACTATCTAACATCCCTCAGACTTACAAAACTAACACACACCCTCATCCCTATGTAAGCCATGAGTAAGACATGAGTAGGCAATTCACCGAACCTTTCGCGATTGTAAGCCCGTCGGGCACGAATCACAGTTGCACACATGGATGCGGATGCACACATAGATGTGGTTGACTGGAAGGGCTTCCCTATGTCAGTCGATATATCGGTGCACACCCGGAAGACCAAATACAACTTTTGAACACTAAGGCGGCGTTTGGTAGGCTGTAATGTAATCAAATTTAAAATGTAATGTAATTAGATTACATTATTATATTTGATGAAAAAGTTACATATAATTCAGATGATAAGGGTAATTATATATTTTTTGTTGGTGTCTATTATTTTTTATAAGGAAAGTAATTCGTATTATTATAAAATGATAAAAATATTATGCGACCTCTACTGACGGTCGACCTGCAATAGACGACTGGCGGCAAGCGGCCGGCGGCGGTGGCACC
>JBBPFQ010496718.1:0-16092 GCA_037974815.1 Kaempferia elegans | reverse complement strand
TGCATATACTTTTAGCAAGTGCATATGCAGCGCTTACACATAAATTTTAGATATTATTCAATTTCTAAAGCAAAATAATAAGTCCATAAAAATAATCTTCTCATGCTATAGGGGAATAGTATAAATATCTGAGTTCCTTTCATTTTTATAAAAATATCTTAATAATAAAATAATTATTTGTTATGTTTATCACATTTTTTTTTTGGAATTATGAGATAATTTCTATTTTTATTTTGTTATTCTTTATACTTTGATTAAACATAACGTGAGCTAAACTTATATTCTACTTCTTCTCTACTCTATTCCTAGCGATAATAAATTTTGATGACCTAATTCAACAATTCCCTTCGCCATTTGTACTTCTTGATATCCGTAAACTTCTTGTTATATATATTGACCTACCGAGGAGAAAATTTTGATTCCACTAGTACATACATTATAAGAAGAATGATTTAACGTTTATAATATATAAGAATTTGAAAGTTGAGAGTTCTATACTAGTTGATTCCACTAGTATATTTTATTTTATTGATCCCATCATGTCATACGATTTGACATTAATCTATTACCCAGCATTCAGTAATGAAATCAATATTTGGAATGACATTTCAATAATAATGAAACTCAAAAGGGTAAATATTCTTTGGAAAAGGTGGAAACTCTAGAGGGCAAACTCTAAATGACATAGTATTGATTCTGTTGTAAAAATATAGATGCTTTTATATCCATGACTGTTTCAAGTCAATCATGGTGTGAATATCATATGAATAAGCAAAAGTTGAAGGAGGGTTGATAATCTAATTTCCTTTAGATGGAAAATTAAAGAAAATCTTAATCTAGTGATCAGAAAAGGATTATATTTTAGAGAGAGAAATGATCAATTAATTTTATTTTTTGGTTAATATAGATTTTTTTTACTCAATTTATCCTTTCTGCATGCTGAAATTCTCTTATTGCTGGATCCATAAGACCATAACTACTATGAATATGTCACGGATGAGTTAACCATGTTTATACCTTGCTAACCATATTATTGTACTTGGACAATAACATCTAATATTATAATCATACTATATTGTCTATGCTCACTTTTGGCAATTACTTTAAGATGGATCCTGATCTCCTTCACCTTCTTGTCTATGTTTTCAGGATCAAGTTTTAAGTGATTAGGAGCTTTTTGATGTCTTTCCTTAATCTCATATTCATTATCATCTAAACACATCAAACACTAGGCTTATTTAGTTGATAAAATTGTAGCATCCATAACTAACTAAACGTATTTGTATAGTTGAAATTGTTGAAATGAAAGGGCATTTTACTTGGTATTCTCATAATGAAATATAAAATAGTCACATCCTAATGAATCTATGATGATATTCCTCTTATTGTAAAATTAATCCTTAGGGGATTGAATTTTTATAATGTATATTTGTCTGCATAGCATAGTTTTCCTATTTCACTAGCAACATGATTCCTGACTCTTCGCGTATACATCATGCCTGTGTTGAACCTTTTGTGAACTGAAAAATTGATGGAAGTTCTGCTTGTAGGCTACAGTAAGGAAGTTCAAATTCAGAGTCTGCAGTTGTTTGAGACGATTTGCTCGATATTTGCATCAGCCGAGAGAACCAACTCAGATGAGAATAATTATTTACAGCCTTTAGTTGAATTTCCTTCACTTCTTGTTCCACTTGCTAATCATGATAAGGTTTGATTTAGTATTTAAATATACAATTATTCTTGCTTATAGATTCCCCCCCTATATGTGACTCTTTGTTTTTGCTGCGTTGCTTCTCTATGGTGTTAATAGTGATTAAATATAATAACTTGTTGGATATGAATTGTTAATTTGGCTTGTAGGATGTACGGACGTCTGCACTTCATTGCATTGAAGAGTTCTACAAGATGTATGGTAGTAGTAGAATTGAAGTTTCTCAACCTAAAAATGGTATATGCCAGATTGTATAAGTTTTATTTATAGCTTAATATATTCGTGCAATTATTTACTTGAATTGATGCATTTTATTTGCAGGGAATGGTATCTTTCTCTCTATGAGCTTATCACTTCCAACTTTCTGGGATTTTTTGGAGGCTTTGGTAAATGAGAAGACCTTGATGTCCTTGGACATAAATTTTCTTCATTCGTATTTGAAGTCAATGTTGAGTTCTTCAAGCAACGAACCCTTAGGTCCTAATAGCAGTCAAAAGAGGTATTCCACAACGTTTTAAATATTAAAACTGTCAGCTGTGGAAGTGTGATTTCGGTCAATTTCATTCATCCCTTGTTTGTGCAGTTATGTGTGGGTGTTAACTACTTTAATGTTTTGATGTTCTTTTTCATATACTTCTTGAACTGCACTCATGCCCTTTGTATCTATATTTAAAATCATGTATTCTTTGGCATGCCAATTTATTTTATTTTTTTTATTCTGTATATTTAATACTTTCTTGTGTCTTTTTTCTTGTGGTTATTTTAGCTGCTTGCATGGAAATGTCTTTTATCTTGTGCATGTGTCTTTTGGTGTTATATTCTGGAGGATTCATTGATTGGTTTATTGCCTTGTCCATATATATATTCTTTCAGATTTGATCCAGCAGAAAAAGATGCTATATTGCTCTATATTTTCCAGTCAGCACTTAAAGGATCCTCGTATAGAAAGGTTTGTTTTACAATGGCAATCAATCCCCCTCCCTTCACGCATCTTTTCATTTTTTCTCATAGTCGTATATTGAATGAATGCTCATTGATTGTGTCCATTTTTGCAGCTAATGATATTATCCTTATTCAAAGGAATGGGAGCATCATTACTGTCTGTAGGAGCGGTCAAATCTTTACTGTTTGAGCTCATGGAAAAGTATAGTCAGCATGACTCTGGGGCTCATTCATTGCAAAAAAAGCTTTCCAAGAATGAAATTCAGTTATTATGCTTGCTTTTAGAGGTATCTAGCTTGTTCTTATTTGTAATATCTTCTGTATTCACATTTAGATCTTTTTGCTACTTTAGTATGAAGCTTTCTTAAGCATATGCTTTATACAGCTGTGAAAGCGTTCACTATGCTCCTTTTGCCCTTTTAATATTTTCTGAACCCATACATATCATGTAAAGGTGTGCACTCTTTTTTGACACAACCTTGGTAAAGCCATATTGCGTACAATTGCATATGACTAGCCCTAAGAAATATGATGATTATCTCCGTTTGTAGGTACTCTGATTAGTGGCATGCAAGTTAAAAAATAGTTTTCATATATTAAAAAAGTATGTCGTCTAATTAACACTAATTCTTTTACCCTTTCAAACCATATTCCTGTCCTCTTCCATTATGTTCTTTTCTTTCTCCTGTTTGTTCACTTGCACTCAGTAGGAAGAATACTTCCTTATGGTCTGTTTATTATTTTGCATGTTCTCTTGTAAATTTCAATAATATTATTTCTTTCTGAATCCTCAGATTTGCTCCCCTTTATCAAGTTCTATATATCTTGATTCAGACATCATAGATTACATATTGAGAGCCTTACGAGTAAGTTGCAAATTATTTTGTTTTTTGGTTAATATACATGTTAACATTTTCTCATCTAGTAGAAATTCTCTCAAGTTTACTGTATTCTTTCATCTTAAAATGTATTTGATTCAGATAGATGATTTAGCATCAGATGATCCAGCTGTTTTGGCTCCCTGTTTAATGGTTCTTCGGATGTTAACTTCGACTTTTTATGAAAATTTGAAGAGAGAGCTACAGGTTGGAATTCTATTACCATTCTGCCAACTTATTTGGAGTTATAGTTGCACATTGTTGATGTTTCATTCATTTCATGTAGATATTAGTTGAAGCAATTGTTTACTTATCACTTGTGGTTTGCAAATCTCAAAAATTTTCTAATATTCATATTTATACATTTTAAAGCTGTTAGATTTACATTTCTCAGAAGATATGTAGGTTATCAGAAATCTGTTTTTCTGGTTACCAGTTCCAAAGGTTGCCATAATAAAATTTGTTTTTTTATGGAGCTTTTTCTCATTCTTGTTGCATTTATCCATTCTTGTCTTTCTCTGTCATCAACTCATGAATGATATTGTATACTTAGCTTCTTTTTATTTTGATGGTTAGCCCGTTGAAAGCTTAATTCTATTGTGCATGCCTGCTGTTTGAACATTCTTATCTTATTCTAATTTCTCTCACAGACAGCTTTGCTTTTACAGTTTAATTTATCTTTAGTGTTTAGATTATTAGAGTTTATAATTTATTGAATGTGCGATCACTATTTTGTTGTTTTATTGTGTCTAGTACTCTATGTGGTTTGATGCGATAATAATGTATGATTGCCGCTTCTCAGGATGAGCTCTTATGGAACCTGGTTATTTTATTCCGGAGTGATAATGGTGATTTGCGAAATGCGAGTAGAGATGCTCTTCTACCGTTAAACGTATGACCTGCTACTTCATACACGGACTCATTTTTAGCTTATTCCTTTTTTGTTACTATGTGACTTTCTTATCTCCTTTTCAATAGACAGATTTTGATGTAAATTGTCGATTACATATAATATTGAAATTATTAATTCTTTTGCTACTTTGGGGCCTCGTAGTCGGAGCATTTCATATTAACTGAAATAATGAAATCCTCTTCTGGTAACAGTGAATTTTTATTTCAATTGCAATCTGAGGTATATGATTGGTAGACTCCTGAGTCCTGAATGCTATAAAACCCTGCAAAGTGCTTTAGCTTCTTTTCATTTTTTTGTTCAATTGGAAAATGGCATATTGCAAGTCTTATACAACTAAGAAATTGTGATAAATTTTTAGATTAATCAATTATTAGTTGTTACTATTTACATAACTGATTATTAATTAGGATTCATCTTTCTATCAGAATTCCAGATAATCCTATAAATAGAAGATATTACAAACAAGTATTTAACCCTTATATATTTAATATAATTCCATAACACCCCAACTTAAGCTGGTTTGAATACACTATAAAGACCAATTTGTTATAAATGTGGAGGGTATATATGCGGAGTGACACACGTGGAGGGAAGATATATCCTGCTTGAGATGATTGTGGAATACCACACTGAGAAAGTAATGATATGATTCCTGATTCTGGTCTATGGAATGATGCATGCGGAAAGACATGACTGGTTCCCATGAACTGTTTGTATGCATAGAGAAGATTTCTTATCTAACTTGAGATCCATGGAATGAATCATGTGAAGAAAAGATGACTAATTCGATTAAAGGCTCGCTAAATGATGGACACGGAGAAACATTTGCTGGCTTTAGATCTGTGGAATGATGCAATCAGAAATGCTAGGAAGGGAGAGCTATCAATTCGTGGAAAGATGCATGTGGAGAGAGGAGGAAGGGAGAGCTATCAATTCGATGATCCAAGAAACGATTGCACTGGCTGTGGCTGTGATATGAGAAGGCAGTGTAAGGTGCTTGTACGGAGGTTCACATGGTTAGTGTGATTGCATGAAGGGCGCACATGGTGAGTGTGTGGCCAATCGGTGCACTCTCAAACAGGACGCACGCGGAGAGGGAGCTCTAACAAAGGTTGCACGTTGATCCAACAAAGGCAAAGTGGCACTTATCGGTTTGGGGAAGATGTTGAGGTGTTGGAACAGCTTGTGCAAAGAAGATCGAAGCTGAGAGACACATCAATGTTTGATGTAGGACAGAGGACGGCTATGACACCTTGTTGGGGGAAACTTAGGGTTCCTCTTCTAAAACCCCAGCTCGCACTTTCTATCTTTATATGTATTATTGATGAATAAAATATATTACAAATAAATACGTATTACAAATAAATATATTACACCTCTTAAATGTTTAGAGACTTGTTTGATGTTAGAATAGTTCCCTTATTAGCTAGGTTTACTAATTCTTTATTCTAATCAGGTCCCTTCTTTTCAATTGTGATTATGTTCCAAGTGTTTCCTCTTAATTTGGTGTCATGTACCAACTTACTGATAGAACTGACTATTAACTTGCTAGGCCCTACCTGCTGGCCCAAATGCTTAAGCCCTGAGTTAATAAGATCTAGAATTAAATGTCATGACATGCTTAGAATGAGAATGGGCCCACTAACTTGTTAGGCTCAACCATTAGCTCAAATGCTTGAGTTCAAGTTAACACTATCATCTAAGCTTATAAACTCTCTTTATTAGACAACTTTAGTTGGGACTGAACTAGAATGCCATGATTGGTATGAAAGCCTTCATAATCCCTCTTCCCCCTTTTCATTTCTCTCCTACATCGCCTTCTCTTTGCACACTTCACCTTTTCTCCTATCCATAACTTCCCGCAATACAAAAAACATCTATTGTGCCACTACCTCCTTCCGTTGCCATGCAATGTTGCTTCTGCATGAACAAAATAGCATTCTCACGTTCCACCCACAACAAAAGGATATCTTACCTCTTCCCTGCAGATTTTTATCTCCTCTTCATTCTCTTCAGTCTATCCAGAATATACATATTATTTTGTGACAATTTTTTTCCCCAGCAGTTGCACTTGAAGCTTCAATTGAAATTAGGCCAATTAGCTACTGGAGTTGGGCAATTCAGTTAATTGTTTTTGTTGGAATATTTAGTTACTAGTATATTTTGCAAGTTACTAAGCCTTTCTTTTTGGCAGATTAATTCCTCTTCCATAGTTTCATTACTTGAATCAATTCATCTCCAAGATCATAAGCTTGCACCATCAAAAAGATTTAAGAGGAATAAGCATCCAACTGAGAATGCTTCTGCTCTTCATCAAGCTGTATTATCTACACAAGAATCAAGACTTTCTGTTCTTATGTCATTACTGGACATCTTGCTTCTGAAAAAAAATTTAAATGAAAGGTTTGTGGTGATGATCTGATATCCTTGTGCCTGTTTACCTTTTATTTTATTGATTAAAATGATTAGCCTGATTAACAAATTGTTTTCACACTTGTAGGCCTTCTCTAGTAAAACCTCTTTTCAAGGTATTAGAGGAACTCTTTTATGATAATTGGTGCGATGATGTCACTACTTCTGTTTACCAAGCTTGTCATGCAATATTATTAGTTCTTAAGGATATTGCTGATTCCTTGTTGTCCAATCTTACTCTTGCTGTAAGTGTTTCTAAATTCATGAAAATTTAAACATCTAAATTCACACACTTTTGTTCCGGAAAATCTTAATATATGCGTATATTTCTTTTGCAGGATTATACATTTACCCATGTCAATATAGGCCTTTTAGTTCAAATTGCAAGATCTACTATAGATGTCACAACCCGTAACCATGCATTTTTATTGCTATCTTCTATCACAAAGGTCTCATCTGGGTGGATCTCAGAACACATTTCTGATGTATTTGCTGCGATTGGGGAATCTGCATTAAAACAGGTTGGCATTTTTTAGATAAAAGTTAGGATCATTATCAGGACACTTCAATTTTGTTGGATTAATTTTGTCAAAAGTTCCTTCAACAACTTGTTGGTTTCCTCTCTATTTAATGTTGCATCCTTCATATTATGCCTATACAATCCAAATACATTTTCTCTTCCTTCTTGTCTACAGGTGCACTTTTCTATGCCTTTTAAATATCTTTAGATAAATATAATTTAGTAATTTAAATTATTGAACAAAGAAATGTAACTATCCTTTTTTTTCACAAAAAGGTTTTCTTTGCTTACTTGTAGCTTTAGTTAAGAAGAGACGGTTTATTTAAATAAAATAATGGTGATAAGGAGGGAACACTATGAGCATTTTATAATTCTTCGAAGATCATATTCATTGAAAAATGTTAATAAATAATCACTAGTTATTACAATATACAGCAGCAGCCTCAAACTCAAAGATCAATCTAGGGCTTCTTTAAAATTTATGCCTTGGTTTATGTGGGGAAGCTTCTTGAGGCTACACTAGTTATCTTAAAATACCTGACACAACCACAGCTTGGTACTTCTGGAACAAGGGTTTCTTAATAGATTTACGGAAATGAAATCCCATTAATTTGTTACTTTATTTTACTGGATTGTTTTTTTTTTGGTATGGTCTACTGAATTTTTAGTTGCAAGTCAACATGAATCCTTATTGGTGTTTATGCTGGAACCTCATAAATGATTTCCAGCAGTGAATTTCATGCTCATTTCCTATATGTTCTAGTTATATAGAATAGTGCCTTTGGATCTTTCTGCACATATTAACAATTTGTTTAAATTTCTTACCTGTGTAAAAGAACGATAGCCACTCACAACATGTTCTTGAAGATCTGATATCTACTATGGTGCCTTGCTGGATGTCGAAGGCCAAAAGTATAGATAAGTTGCTACAGGTACTAGGTCTATGCCTACCAAATGTCCTTTTCTTCTTCTTATTATTTTTCATGAAGTAATTTTTTCCAGATATTTATAAGAGCTCTTCCAGAGTTTGCCGAACCTCGACGCTTGACTCTGATGGTGTATCTTCTGAGGTTTATCACTAATTGAAACATCTTTCTTTCATTTAACCATCTTATTTATTATCCTTTCTCATGTATTGACCTGCTAGCAGAGTCTTACAAGAAGAGCGCAGCTTGGACATTCTTATTTTCCATCTATTCCATTCGTTAGTACTGCGGCTTACTAAGATTCCTGAATCTCGAAGGAATTTGAATGATTTCTTTTCTGTTGCTACCCTTAGTGAGTGGGAATACTCCTTTGCGGTAGAAATCTGCAGTCAGTACTCCTGTCAGATATGGTTTCCTTGTTTAGTAAAGCTTTTCAAACAACTTGAAGCACATAATGAAGAAGAATTTCACTTTCAGCTATATTTGATCATGCAGTTTACTTTGCTTAAACTGCAAGATCCTAAATTACTCTTTGATTTTGAGGCTCTAGAAGATGTTGGATATCTTCAGGTACATTTTATTGTTGGTCTTTGTATTTAATGCTGTATTATTCCTTATTTTTATCAATGTCTGTGATATTCTGCTATCAATATTTTATCATACCCCGTGTTGTGCTGAATGTCTACTTTGTGCTGTCTGCTCTTTGACAAATTATTAACCTTTTATATGAACTTGGTAATAATTTAGCACGCCAGCAGTTCTTGCACAATTTGATCAAATCTATAAAATTATCATTACCATATGCCACTCATAACATTTAAGTCAAAACAGTAATTGCTAGATAATAAATTACATGCGTATGCAACTATCATAATGTGATGATGTTCAATTTTCTTTTGCAACATAATTTTTCCCTTGCAATTATAAGAATAAATCCTTTACATTCTTTTTATCCCCGACCAACCACCATACATCATATAGGTTACATTGCTTGAACTATTGGATTGATATTCAACATTGTTGTGTAAGATTGTATTATCTTGGACTACATTGGAGTTTGGATGCCTTCTTTATACTTCTGGATTGTGGAAACTATTGGTTACACTTTTTGGTAGAGAACTGAATGCTACTTTTGTATGTAAATTGTACATTATACTTCCACATGCCATCTCAGCTTGCAATGTACTTTTACAGACGACACTTGGAGCACTAATGCAGGAGGTTGTATTGCACTTGCAACGTATCAGATACAAAAGGAAAATGAATAACATTGCTCCAGATAGGATAAAGGGGCTAAAAAGTTCCGCAGACAAAATACTAAATCTCACTGCAAATTGGATGTCTCCATCTACTTACTTCATAAGCATGGCTAAGTTATTGGAAAACACAGATGACAACGTGAAAAAGCAGGTAAATTTGTTGCTTAACTTTATGTTTTGGGTTTCTTTTATTACAGTCATGGAAAATATGGTATGTGACATTAGATTTTGACTGCAGCCTGTAGTTTTTCTAATATCTTGTTATCTTTTAATGATTTTCTAATTTTATTTTGACTTCATAGACACTGGGGCTTTTATGTGAGATAGTGAAGAACCAAAATTCTGTTCTGAAGAAAAGGAAAGCAAAACAATCGCAGCTTAGCCTCCCACCTATTATTGGTGAAGATGCAAAACCATTCTTTGACAACTTGTGTTCAAAAATAGTCCAGTTGATTGATGGAGATCTAGATACTTCAGACACCAGAGTGAAGCTAGCAGCAGTTTCTTCAATAGAGGCATTATGTAAGAAATATCCGGCTGAAAATACAGTATTTGTAACATGCCTTGCAACTATTGTGAAGTACATTGGCTTTGATGACTTGGCTCTCTCCTCTGGATGCATACAAGCTGCAGGGATTCTAGTTAGTGTTCTTGGGTCAAAAGCATTGCCTCAACTACCTCTTATTATGAAGAATATAATGAAACAGTCTCATGACATTTCAAGCTGCCCCATTATGGAAGATGAAAATAGACACAAAATAGCACTTAGTGGGGATTCTGATAACAAGTCATCTATGTTACTTTCTATCCTCAACACCTTAGAGGCAGTTATATATGAACTTGGGGGGGCTTTGAATCCATATCTCAATGATATCTTAGATCTTATAGTACTTCGTCCAGTATATGGTCTCAGTGTAGATTCAAAGATAAAGATGAAAGCTGATGCTGTGCGAAAGCTGTTCGTGGTTACTGTTCCTGTAAGTTTTTGCTCTAACTACATGGCTGCTCGGGAGTTGTAATTATTTCTTTGAAACCTTGGAAGTTTTTGTCTATGTGCTTCTACTCGGTTCATATTGCTAATCTTTGCAGGCCCGGCTTGTTCTCAAACCTCTGCTACAAATATACTCTAGTGCTCTTGAATGTGGTGAATGGAGCCTGTCATTGGTCTTCGGTATGCTTTCTGAAATGATTTGTTCAATGGATATGCCAGCTATAGGAAAATATCATGTGAAGATATATGAACATTGCTTGGTAGCACTTGATCTTCGACGTCAACTCCCAAAGTCAATTAAGAACATAAACATGGTGGAACAAAGTGTAATTCACGCAATGGTCAAGCTTTCCATGAAACTTACCGAGCCGATGTTTAGCCCTCTTTTCTTCCAAAGTCATGAGTGGGCAGATTTGAAACTTGAAGAATGTGATTTGGTTAAAACTGGAAGTTTGAACCGAAATATTTCCTTCTATTATTTGGTCAATGAGCTTTTGGCACATCAACGGTGGGTGTTACACTGATCATCAATGTTCAGAATTTTTAGTGTGCTAACTATTTGTTGAATTGCAACATTGTGCCATACTTGAAGATTTGCAATACTGTCTTGTGTTTGTTCTACATTATGCATTCTGGCATGGGATTGAGAATGGATGGTGGCTAGTGAAGGATCTTTTGGATTTCTATGCAATCATTACATGTCCCTTGAACTGTCTGGAGTGGTGGGATGTTGGGAAGCAGTACACACTAAATGTTAATATAGCAGTAGTGGGAGTGCTAAGATGCATGTTTGGAATTACTTGGAAAGAGACAACAACAAGAACAACAACTAAACCTTTATCCCAGTAATTACGATCGACTATATAGATCCCCCTACGCTATTGGACTTAATTTCCTATTATGTTCTCATCTATATTTAATTATTTGGAAAGAGAATAAAAAATACTAATCAGTGGGCAATTAGGTGTAGCTCTAGTCTATTTTAAAATTAAATAAATATGCTAAATATCAAGGTCATATAGTTAATGAGTTGATTTGTTTAGAGTGGGAGGTCTAAAGGGGTAGAGGGTGTTCAAACAAGAAATTAGATAATGACAAAAACATAATTTAACTAATTTGAATATTTCTTGTTATATAGCCTTGAACCTTGAACAGAGCTTAATAGATGCATATGATCTGTCCAGCTAACCATCATTGACCTAGTGTTCAAATTTATTGAACCAATTCCTATAACCAACAATCGTATGGTTCAAATTCTATTTTTTAAATATTGGACAATGGTCTTACAACTTGTGAAGAGATGAATAATTACAGCATTTGAATAACTTTAGCTTTTGCAATGAACTTTCTCTGTCCTATTGTTATTTAAGCTCCTAGAGGAGACATTTTGTTCTTTAGATGATGTTAACAATAACATGTCTTGCTTATGCAGATCGATTTTTGTGCCATATTTCAAGCATTTGTTAGGTGGTTGTGTACGATGTCTAACTGATACTCAAGATGTAAATGTGCCTTTGGTTAAAAAAAGGAAGATGGCAAATGGTGCAGGTGCTGTCGTGTCCAGATATGATGAATTTCTGTCACTTGAGCAATGGCATCTAAAAGCAGTAATTTTGAAATCACTGCACAAGTGCTTTCTCTATGATACCAATCAGAAACTTTTGGATTCAACCAACTTTCAGGTTATTTTCTCATCTCTTGAAATATCTATTGTCCTTTAGTTGATCATTTATTTCGCACACAAATAGTCTCTGTTTAGTTTCGTTTCTTCTCGGTGGACTCTATTTATTTCTCATCTCTTGAAATATCTAGCATAAGTTACAAATGTAAACAAGAAAGCCATTTGGAACAATAAAAAGGCTTCTATATCTGTTTTATATACATGTGCTTGAAATGAGGATCGCTTGTGCCAAAGAGAGAAACTAGCTGAAAGCCATTTGGAACATAGGTATGGTTTATTTAGTGAAACATATCTCGTCTCCCTACCCTGTGAATTGTCTTCCATCGTAATTTGTGTTGAATATCTACAGAACAATAAGCATTTTTCCATTTAGCTGTATGGTTCATTTCTCTCTATGAAGCTCTACAGTATGTCTATGTGTATTATGTACTTGTATGTTTCTGAGGAAACTCATTTTTGCCACTCTACAAAACAAATTTGTGATGATTTATCTCTGGAGATTCCTTGGCTATTTGTATCTGAAATCACTCTTCTTTAAATGGAAAATTTTTTTGTCCAATATCTTATTCTCATCCATTCTTATTTAGTTTTGGTGTTTATATTTAATTATTGTCTTCTCTTCATGGAATTAAAAATCTTCTGCATCAGGTGCTTCTGAAGCCCATCACCTACCAACTTGTAGTTGAACCTCCAAAGCTTCTTGAGCAACACTCGCAAGTACCTACAGTTGATGAAGTTGATGAATCACTTGTTATGTGCCTTGGTCAGATGGCTGTCACAGCTCACTCTGATGTTCTTTTGAAGCCACTGAACCGTGAAGTGAGTATAGGGTTCTTCCATGTTGACTTATTATAATACGCAAAGTGCTTGTTATTTCATTTATTCATGAATTCTTTCTTGAATCCTCAACATGTTATGATGCAGGATCTAACCAATTTATGAGGTCTGAGTTATAAAACTATTATGTAGAAAGTAAATATAGTGAAAAAAGTTGGTATCAATTTGTTAATAGAGATTGAGCAATGGATTTATAAAATGTCTTGATATTTTCAAATAGAAGTTGGATTATATATCATGCCTAATTTGTTAAAATCATCATTTATTTTATGGATTTACCATGTCATTATAATTTTCAATTCATACACTATAATTTAGGTACCTACATTAGGATGACAGTTTATGATGCCGTTTTCTTTGATTTGTAAAGGTGCTGATGCAAACGAGAAGCGAGAAGACTCGTCCGAAGATACTAGGTCTCCGAATTGTGAAGTATTTGATAGAGCGTTTGAAAGAAGAATACCTCGTCTTGCTGCCTGAGAGCATCCCATTTCTGGGAGAACTACTCGAGGATGCTGAACTACCCGTTAAAACGCTGGCTCAACAAATTCTGAAGGAAATGGAGACGCTCAGCGGCGAAAGCCTTCAGCAATACTTGTAGCGCGGCAACAGGCTTACCAATTTTGTTTTGATTTCGTTCGTGTAACCCTCTTTAGGGCCAATGGTGCCATGGTAGTTTTGTATCAATTATGTAACTTACTATCACTGATTGGCCAGCGATGTCGGTTATCGAAATGGTTGAGCAATTCAGCATCTCGCATGGTCTATTCAATTCACTTGGCTCTTCTACTCAAAATAGCTTGATCGACACACTTGTTAGTTTGCTTAGTTTGTGTTCTTTGTAGTTCTTTTGATTTGCTAGTTTGTTTGCTTCATCCAGTTCTCCTTTAGTGTTCTTTGCACAATCTAATTAGGAACTGCAAATGTGATCTCATTGATTCAAATGTCTAAATTTTGCAAGAATAATTAGATGAACTGCATGCGATTGTATCGAAAGAACTAGTTACGATGTCTGTTACTGCACGTAGGATGGTAAATAAGCTGAGCTTTGGAGTGTTTTAGCTTGTTTAATAAGGTAACCGAGCCGAGTTTAAAATGAACTAAACCTTTGAAATGATTGTTCAAGTGAACTTTAGCTTGTTTGAAACTTGTTAGTTTGCTTAGCTGTTATTAAGTTTTTTATTCAAACTTGGCTTGAGTTTGGTTTGAGCTTGATTTGTATAGATGTTATCAAACTCTCAATTTAAGCTTGTTTGATTATTTAAAATTTTTATTTATTTAATTAGTTATTGAGCTCGATAATTTAAATTTATTTATTTTATTTTATTTTATTTTGTTTATTTAACATGTTGATAAGAATTTTATTAACGAACGCTGTTTATAAATGATAACGAGATGAATAGATATATATCTAAACTTATTTATTTAATTAATATATTGAGATAAATAAATTCTTATAAAATCGAGCACCAAATTTATTTATTAAATAACGCTCAGTCATTTACGGGCCCAACTGCGCGGCTGCTTTGTGGATCTCTTGATCAACTCGATCCTCTGGAGCCTAATTTGCTCTCTGAATCTGGCTATGAATTCATCCGCCTTCTTATCTACCTCGTTCTCTTCCGATCCTGATCCGGAGCTCGGTGCCTCTTCTTCGTCTCCGCCTTCCCGCTGCTCGTCGCTTGTTCTTACCGCCCCTTCCATGGCGGTGCTATGGGATTGCTTGGGCCTAAATGTCCTCACTGACCTCCCGGTTGAAGGACCCTCCTGGGAGCTGCTTGGTTTGAGTGAGGGAAGATCGGTAACTGTGTCGTTGACGCTGCCCAAACCCTTCCGCCTCGAGTCCTTCAATTCGTCCTTGGATGTTTTTGCTGTGTCCTTTCTCTTTGGGGGGAATGGAGGCGGCGGTGGCGGCGGTGGTGGGGGACTGGACGTTTTTGCTGTGTCCTTTCTCTTTGGGGGGAATGGAGGCGGCGGTGGTGGGGGACTGACTTTGTTGTTGTTGCTGTAGATGCCCTTTGGCTTTGCTGCGTCCGATGAGAGAGACGGCGAGGGAGAAAGCCGCTTTGGGGAAGGCGAAGTGGAGGATGAAGGATGTGGTGGACGGGTAGTAGTAGATTTGCTGCCGACCATCTGTTCGACCTTATTCGCCGTCGACTCTGATCGCGAGCTCCAAGGGATCGGAGAGGGAAGGACGACAGAATCCGTTCTTGGCTCCGATAACTGGGATTCGGATTCGTAATTAGATTGGGTAAATCGTCCGGTAATCTCTTGGTTCCTTTGTTTTATGCTCCGGACGGGCAACAACCGATGCTTAGTGCTGATGCCGGCTTCTTTGGCGACCAGAGTTTCTGGTTCATTTCTGTAGAACTGAGAGTTCCAAGTCTGCAGCTTGCTGTCAACCACACCACTATCATCTTCGTCGTCGAAGACTGGCGAAACTTGAAGCATCTGTGAAACGAAAGGCCGGGGGCTCTCATCCTTCTGCTGTGAATCCTTCCCCACCCCTGTATCTGCATTGCGCTGGCTGAAAATGCCGTAGGACATTGCGATCCCTACGAAGAGGAGATGAAGAAGCTCCCATACTCTGGACAAGATGGATTCTCCAATGAACTCGGGCGCCTGGGAGGGGAATTGAGGGAGGATGGCTATCAAAACAATGAAGAAGATGAGCTTGTAGAGGATGCTCGACAAGGCTATTGATGAGGCTTTTTGAGCTTTTGGTGATGTTTTCAGCTTGGGAATTGGAAGCTTGGAGGGGTGAAGAACTGAGCTAGTCTGTGGCTCAGTAATACTATTTGGTGGATGAAGCTGCAGGAAGCTTGGACACGGCCCGAGTACTCTCTCGGCACGGCGACCTCGCGCCACATCTTCATGTCCTTCTCATCCTCACCGTCCATGTCCAAAACATACGCCACCAGGGCCTGGCGGTGGCCACCTGAACACAGCACCATCAGCCACTCCTTCCCACGCCACTATCTGCAGCGTTGCACTCACCTCCCGCGGCAGCTCCGCCACCCTC
>JBBPFQ010493431.1:0-16099 GCA_037974815.1 Kaempferia elegans | reverse complement strand
TGCCTTTTTTCCTTCAGCTTTTTACAAAAAAAAAAAAAAAAAACTTGGAATTTCATATTTACCAAAAATCGTATTATACTTTAAAATTTATCAAAAAAAACATAGATATAAATATGAAATACTTTTTTTACCACTGCCACTAAAATGTCAGTCAAGTTGGATCTGATTTCTTATCATATCAGACCCAATGTGTACCTGATAAAAATATCAGGTCCACGTTGGGTCTGATATTTTATCATATCAGGTCCAACGTGAACCTGGTAAAAATATCAACCCCATCGTAGGTCTGCTATGGAAATATCAGGCCCAACATGGTTAGCATTTTAGTAGCAAGGGTAAAAAAAGTATTTCACATTTATTTCTGTGCCTTTTGGTAAATTTAAAAGTATGTACGTCTCCATATCAGGCTCAACATGGTTAGCATTTTAGTAGCAGGGGTAAAAAAATATTTCACATTTATTTCTGTGTCTTTTGATAAATTTAAAAGTATGATACGCCTTTTAGTAAATATGAAATCCCAATTATTTATTTATTTTTGGTAAAAAGCTGTTTTTTTTTTCCGAAATCGGATCTGGCCGTCGGATTCCGACTCAGATCCGGAGAAGCTTCCCCCGGCCCGTTCTTTACCTATTCTCAACCTTGAAATTCTGTTATTGACCGTCAGATCGAACCATCCAACGGTTAAGATCTAACGGAGATCCGCGCCGACCGAAAGCGATCTTCTCCGCGTTCTATAAATACAGTCGAGGCTCGAGAGGCAAAGGCAACTCTTCGGCTTCGGTTCTGGATCTGGACGCAGCTGCCTCCGCCCGCTGAAGCCGTCGCAAGGCTCTTCGAAGAAGAGAGAAGGGGGGAGAGGCGGAGGAAGAGATAGAGAAGGGTAGGCGTTCGGTTTCCAGGGTTTCAGTTGGGCCGCGGCGTTGTCCTTCAAACTAGGTTTCCGATTTATGCTTCTTTTCTGTTTCTTTTTCTGTTGATTTGGATTTGTGCTTCAAGGGTGCATCTTACCGGGGGTTTGCGCAGTCGAGTGTTTATAATTGGATAAGAAACCTCTCCTTGTGGATTTAGAGGCGCCGGCGTGTCGGATTCTGATGCCCTTATGTTTTTAGGGTTTCTTCTGTGTTATTATCTAGGTTAGAATCTGGTGGCAGGGTAACGGAAGGTAGCTTCGAATAAACTTGGATTTTACCTTCTGGAACATTTGCTAAGGAAAACAGTGTTTTCGTTTCTGGTAAGTTCGAGTCCGGAAGAATTAGGGTTTTGATGTGAAATCGATATTTTCTTCGCATCAATTTTGGGCTAATCACGGAAAACCAAATACTTTATATACCGTAAACCAAATCTGATTGAGTAAGTGCAATGCTGATGTATTACTGAGTTCAGAAAGTATAAAAAGGACAGGAAATTTATTTTTGGCAATTATATTGCTCTAAGCTTATCCTTATCAAAGTTTTTGCATGATGCAAACAGTATCAAATCGGATTGACTGCATGGCACCTACGGTATTTATGGAGTACACCAAAGAGAAGCAGAGAAAGAGATGCTCACAGGATCTTTCATTTGCTTTGAAGGAAAAATCACATAAATTGTCTAAAGGTTATGGGCCCCTTGCTTCTCTACCTGACAATCAGCATGATTCTGAGAAGATGCATGATTCAGAAGATGTGGGTAGTTTTGTTCGTGCTCAATCAGATGATTCCAGTTCTGCAAAGAGGCAGAAGTGCATTAGTATAAACCTAGACGGAAGTGAGGGCTGTAATATTCCACTTCAACAGATTCCTTACTTGAGAATGTCTGGCTCTCAGAGAAAGAAACTCAAAACGAGACTCAGATCAGAATTGAATCAGGTACATATGTTACAAAAGAAATTCTTCTCAAGCATAGAAACAGTTGGCATTATTACATCTTCAGTCAATGAGAGTGAAAAAGAAGTTGGCCCAAAGAGTGTTACCCAGCTGAAGCGTGTGACATCTGGAAAGTCAGAGCTTTCAAAAATGACTGTGCCTCCACCTCCTGTGGACATTTCAAGTTTGGCATTGATGAAACAATGCGAGGGGCTTCTAAAGCGCTTAATGTCACACCGGTTTGCCTGGGTCTTCAACCTTCCTGTAGATGTGAAGAAACTGAATATTCCAGACTATTATACTGTCATTAAGAATCCAATGGATTTGGGAACCATTAAAATGAAAATAAGCTCAGGTGGTTACTCCAGCCCATGGGATTTTGCTGCTGATGTCAGGCTAACTTTCACCAATGCAATGACATACAATCCACCCACAAACGATGTCCATTTAATGGCAGATTCATTGAGCAAGTACTTTGAACTTCGTTGGAAACCGATAGAAAAGAAGTTGACTGCAGCTGATGCATATGTTAAGAAAGGAATTCATGTTCCAAAACCTGTTATGTCATCTCATGAGAGGAAAAATCTCAGCAGGTCGGAGGTTTGCTCCCGTAAGAGAAAGAAATCCTATATCGATTGCATTGGAACTGTGTCTCAGGTGGTAAAGCGCCAAATGTCAAAGGAGGAAAAGGTTAAACTAGCTAGTCATTTGGTATCTCATTTGGATGATCTGCCAGATCACATTATTGATTTTCTGAGGCAACATAGCAATATGAATGATAGCTGCGGAGAAATTGAAATTGATATTGAATCTCTTGGAGATGACACACTCTTTAAGTTACAGGATCTTCTGGATAAATATTTCCAGGAGAGAGAGATGAGACAACAGGTGAAGTTTGAGCAGTGCAAAATGGAGGTACTGTAATAATAATTCAACGTTTTTCCACTTTTGGACATTAATATTTCAGACAACTACATAGTTATTATTCTGTATTTGTGCAGGTGTCTGAAAATGCCCTTAGTACCTCAGTGATGCATCAGTTAAAAGGTTTACCTCTTGGCTTGGTCTTGATTCTTTGAAGTACATAAGTGGCTGTTGTGAGTTTGAAAACTAAGCTAGTTTTGGTGATTTACAGATAATAACCCTGCTGAAGAGGATGTAGATATTGGTGGTGATGATCCTCCCATACCTAATTACCCCACCTTGGAGATTCGAAAGGACACAAAGTCAAGAGAAACCAAGTGTGGCAGTTCAAGCAGTTACACTAGTGATTCAGGATCTTCCACTGGTGTGTACTTGTTTTAGTATTCTCATGACCATGTGTGCTTTTTTGCTATAATGATCCAATATTAATGGTTTATACTCTCTTTTCTTTGGTTCTCTTTTTCTTTTCAACTTTGGCTATGTCATATAGATGTCACTTATCTTGTGCTATTGTTCTAGTAGAAAAAATTCACCCACTCTGTCAGATTTGGTATTTTGGTTGCATTCGCGATGATATTTGGTTTGTTGCATTTTTTTTTAAAATGGAAATAAAGAAACAAACCTTTTCTGATAGTATGGTTTTTGTTCTATTATCATGTCTTCCTCTACTTTGTTTCAGCATCTTAATTTAAGATTTGATCAATATGTATGATAATTTGTTTTACTTTTCATCGGAGTTTTATTTCTAGGGTTGTTGAAACTTTCTTATCATAGTGATTATAGTTTGTGGACTCTTGATGGTTGGTATTGTTTAACAATGACCAGGCATTGCTTAGGAATGTGTCTAACTCTATATTTTATGATATGGGTAGTTTCTGGGAATCTTAAACTTATAGTGTTTTCCTTTAACGCTGAAGATTTGGTTAGGATGAGTATGACCATATTGTAAAATTTTATTTCTTCATGATGTGGTTCTTTTAGGTGGTTTAACAGTATTAATTTTTTACTCTATTGCTCCATGATCTTTGAATTATTAACATTATTTTGTTTTAATTCCTATTCCCAGCACTTGTTATAGCTGGAAATACTTGTTATACCTGGCTTGTTTTGGCCTATTGATATTATTATTGCTATGGGCATGTAGATAATTTAGGTTTTATTATTTTGTTACATTGAGAAGACCACAACAAGTATGTATATGAGGCATGCAATCTTAATTGATTAATCAAAACTTTGATATCAGATTAACTCTCCTTGGGTGTTTCAACTAAATTTATAGGATAGTGTTTTGTTTTGGTATGATGTTTGTTCTTGCTATTACATGTAGTGATGTAGATAATGTAGGTTTTATTATTTCGTGACATCAAGAAGACCACAAATAATATTTATATATTGTGTGTAGACTTAATTAGTTAATACAAACTATGGTATTAGACTAACTCTCCCAAGTTGAAGCATAAATATCTATTATGCTCGACTTATTACACAAAACATAAACTGATCCCCATTAAGTGATTTGCCAGAGAATGTTAGAATGATAAGAGTTATATATACTTTGACCTTTTTGAATGTAACGTCTTTGATGAACAGACAATCAACTTCAATGTGTTTAGTGTTATGAAACTTGAATCAGTTGACATGTTGAAACCTCTAGGTTGTTGCTATATGTATTCATCGCCAAGCTAATATGTAAAATCTGGATTATCAATTAAAAAGCCACATCATCTCATAGTTTATTTGTATCATTTATATTCTATATAAAAAGCCACGAGATAAAGTGTTATTATTCAACAAGAAGGTGCATTGACAAGCTTAGATGAGAATATTAAAATGGATCGTCAAGCAGCGTAACAAGTCGACCCCACCTAGTGAGAAAAGACTTAGTTGTTGTTGTCAAGTAGAGTAACACCTAAATGGATAATTTGTATCAGGTATCAAACTCAGAGAGCTGCATGGTCTTAGTTGATAATTTTGAAAGAGAGGAGATAAAATTTTTAAAGAGGAAGTTATATTATTGATTGAATCATAAAACAGTGAAAGATGCTTCATATATAGGCCTTTTAATAATAATAATAATATGATTTCAAAAGACATGATCAGTATGTACTAAATTTATTAGAAATAATAAAATTAAACCATGTAAAAATCAAATAAAGGTGTAAAATAGACCATGAAAGAATTATTTTTCTGAGACTTATATTTTTAGAAAGTTTTTTGTCTTATCTATATCAATGATGTTATCATAAAGGATAGATTAACAGATACTGCTCGAGTTCTTTTCCTCTAATCACAACTATAACTTTTCTGAACTTTTGTTCATTTCTCTGTCTAGATTCTGACAGTTCCAATGGGAGTGAATTAAAGAATTTTTCCATTCCCAAAGATGATGCTAAGGTATGCCCATCTCAGTGACGGGTTTCACAGGGTGTATTATTCCTTAATGATTGACATCCATGCATGTTTTAAAATATTACACTCATTTTAGTGTTTTCACATTTGTGCCTTATGTTGGCTTATTCTTTCTCATGTTTATTCATAAGAAATAAATCTATGTAAATCTTATATTTTTATTCTTTAATCTCAGGAAAATTTGGCCAACAAAGCAGGTTCAGATCAAGAGAAAAGTGATCTAATGAACCCGTTCGATATGAATAGTAAGTTATTTTATATCATAACCAATTGTTTTGGATGATGTTAAAAAATAACATGATCTTAACTAGTACTAATGGCAATATGCAGGACCTTTGAGTGAGTTGAATTGCTCGGAGAAGACTGCTGATGCAAAACCTTCACTAGTTGACTCTGAGAGGTGTCAAGAGGGTAAGCATGAATTGTAAGAAGAAACCTGAGATCCAATGGTCCTAAGCTCTTAATTTGCATGGGTCTCCTTACCTTTTACCACTGGAAATGTTAGGGGAGCATGCTCCATCTGAGAAAAAACTATCCCCAGAAAAGCAATATAGAGTCGCTTTGTTGAGGAATCGCTTTGCCGATACAATTCTAAAAGCTAAGGAGAAAACACTTGGTCAGGTAAGGCTGATGTTCTGTTGCAATTTAAACTTCTCTATTTTCCAGTGTGTTTGCTTAAGTTATAATATCCAGATTATCTTATCAGGGGCACCATCATTTCATTTCCTATGAATATAAAATTTATACAGTATTGATTGAATTTGCATGGTCAATTGAGAAATAGTCTTATTTTTTTATCTTTTGAATCTTTTGCACTTTCATTTGACTGGGTTATTCATGTTCTTGAATTCAAATAAATGAATTCTCATTGCTGGGTTCAGGGTGCTAAGGGTGACCCTGAAAAATTGCAACGTACAAGGGAGGAAATTAAAAGACAACAAAAGGAAGGTAACGATAGTTGTTGAGTTTCATCTGATTCCGCCAGTATTTGCTCCATGTTATTGAGAACCTTCTGTCTCAAATAGATCGAGCACGGCTTCAGGCAGAAGCGAAAGCTGCTGAGGAAGCTCATAGACGAGCTGAAGCAGAAGCTGCAGCTGAAGCTAAACGTCAAAGGCAACTAGAGCGAGAAGCTGCACGCCAAGCCTTGTCAAAGGCATGCATTTCTTGGTTTTATAATATTCTTTCCACTTTCTTTCTCCATTGCACCTTTTTACTCATATGCACTTTTGGTGTCTGTGCAGATCGAAAAGACAGTTGAGATCAATGACTGTCGAATTCTTGAAGATCTTGAAATGCTTGGAACCGCTACAGCTGAGGAAATGCCCATATCTGATAATGATAAGAACTCGGGCTATTCTCTTGATGACATAGGAGGCTTTAAACTAGGAGGCAGTAACCCGCTAGAGCAACTTGGACTATTCATGAAAGCAGATGACGAAGAAGAGGAAGAGTTTGAAAATGTGCCTCCACATGATGCCGAGGAAGGGGAGATTGAATGATTCCATATAGACTTTGTATAACTTAGAGTTTACTCTGGCATCTATTCAGAAACGAAGATTCTGACACCTGCAAAAGGTTACACACTCAAAAATCAATATGATTGGTTGCAAACGTCAGTTTCTTCTACAACAATGATAGGGCCTCCTGAGGGAATTTAAGTGATGACTGATCTATTGGATACTGTTGTGGATCATTTGCACAGGGTGAGATTTTTTAACCCAGAGAGGGCAATGCGTTTTGTGTTCTGGTGGTGTCCGACAATCTAAACCATCTATTTAGGGGGTTGTACATAGAATGGAGTGACTTGACTTGGTTTTGGGCTTTGCATCATTCCATTACCGTTGGCATAATTGATCATTTGTTCTTAAGTAGATCGTATAATTTAGGCAGTTTTGTGTTCGTTTGTGTGCCGGTGTGGTGGTTGTTTTAGAAAACCAGAGAGACATCTGCACTAGGTACCAAGATGATGGGATTCAGTTTTTTTTTTCTGCTTAACTTGTATCCACTTTTTATCAAGTTATAGACGATATCTCATTGCTCGTATGCTTGCGAATAGATCTTGATTCTAGTTGCTAGTGTGTGACTAGCAACTAGATTCTGTCATTTACTCATTTTTTTTTTTCGGTTACTCTGTTAGTCGTGACTTGTGTCCTTTGCTTGGGGAGATTTGGTTTGTGATACTTATGAACAGATGTTGAATTGAATATTTAATAACTAGAGCCTTTCACGTTTTTTTTTGTTTCTTAGTAGACGCTCGATTAGTTCATCAGATTTGTTTGGATTGTATATACGTATCATTTACTTGTTTCTTCTCATGACCGATAGTCGTATGGTTTGAGTGTTTTGTCGGTGATGATTTGTATGCTTGCAACACATTCATTCATCATCAAGTGCTGGATGATATCGATAACGTGTACTCATTAAGTGCCAGATGACATTGTTAAACTCATTTTGACAGTCTCTTGCATAAAAAAGAAAAAAAAAAAAAAGGGAATGCCAATATACATGCAACTTGTTTTCAATGCTCGACGCCATAAGATCATTCACAATTCTTGAGATGAGACTAAAGTTTTTAACTCTCGTAACCTTTAAAAGTTCTCTTCGTTTTTTGTACAATCGCTAATACTTATCAATAAATTTATCAACATGAATCCATATGAAAGTAGAATTAGGAATGGTTCTTCTATACACAAATATTATCCTTGCTCTACAAAGCCTGCAAGAGTGTGACAATCAAGTAGGGGTCGCTTGGCATTGCTTATTGCTCCTTTGCCACGCACTGCATTTCACCAACAAAAATCAGCCTCATTTGGATGAGAAGTCTGAATGAGGTGAGGATGTTATCGATAGGGGTATTTACTGGATCATATGAATATTTGGATGATGATCCAGTGTTTGCACTGTGGATTGCTTGGTCTTTCGGAATTCATCGGTGTGTATCTGATGATTCACAAGGGCATAGCATTAGTTCTCATGGTCGTAGAAAGATATAACTACGATGTAACAGATATACATTGTTGAAACAAACGTTACAGATAGCCAAAAGGAACTTGCACCGGTGGTTGGAACAGAAAATTTGAAACCGGATGTTTCTTCATTTCAGTTAGTTCACACGCACGCATAAAGGAACTAGTGAAATATCAAACCGATCAGACAGCAACTACAGAACTAGTAGAACTGATTGGTTTTCAAGAGAAAACTGAGTTTTGTCATGTAACTAGAAATGTCAAAAGTTTTCATTCACAAACTCACATAATTACAATCATATTTCACCCTACCCTAAACCCTCCTAAATAGTTCGAAGGTAAAACCCCTAGAATCCTCTGCTTAAAATGCAATTGTAAATTGTTTGTTCTAATTTTTTTATATTTGTTTATATATAATTATAATCTTTCATAATGAGATTTTTTTGTTGATTTTGTTAAATATGCAACTCAACCAATTAATATGGGTTGGTTAGACCAACTAACTTGTTTCAGTTGATGCCTGAGTTGATCTGCAACTTGCCTGACTGAATCATTGTTTTGACTAGCAAACTTGTAACTTTAAACTCAATTTTTTTATTTTGATTTTATAATTATGCATGTAAGATTACTACCAGATGGCATGCCTAGAGCTAGTGGTGTAGAAATTGTGCAAAACAAAACCTAGCATACTACACTAAGATTCAGGTTTGGTTGTTTGAGAATGTTTTTCTAAAAAAAAAAATAGCATATGAGAAAATATAAATATAGTTGCCAACTTTTTCCTTGTATCTCACATGTATAAACAATATATTATAACAAGTACACATTCAAAGCAACGGAAATCGCAATCGAGTTCACGAAGCTCCCGCCATTCAGGGTCCTAGGGAAGGATACATTGTAGGCAACCTTATCCTGCTTTTTTGCAATAGGCTGTTTCCAGGATTCGAACCCGTGACCTCTAGGTCACAAGCCAACAACTTTACAATTTACAACATCGACAATATAAGAATGTCATTGTTTTTAATGGGAATTCTCTAAATATACTAGTAGTTAAAATAGCAGTAAATTGCCCTAAAATCCCTAACAGCAAACTCAACTTCCTCCTCACTCCTTGGTCAGAAAAAATTTGTTCTCACTCTCTGCATGCAAACTTTTCTTTGCTTCAACTCCCTTTGAACTCCCTAATGCACACCCCGATTTACCTAATTGTCCTCATTTGTCTAAAATGAGGGATAATTCCTCTTCAGTACCACTCAACTAGAATATAATTTTTTCTTTTTCTTTTTTTTTATCAATTGGGTAGCTCTGTTTGACTAGGAATCGTCGGATTGTCGTGAGGGAACAAAAACTTTATTATTTTTTATAGGTATAAAAAGTCCAAAATGAGATATAATTCCTCCTAAATTCAGCACAATTTAGCTAAAATCGAGTATATTTTCTATCAAATTGACCATGACATGCCAATCGATTGGTCAAGCGTAAAAAGAATCGTGCTCAATTTGATAGAAAATATACTAGATTTTAGTTTAAATGTGTTGAATTTAGGAGTAATTATACCTCATTTTGGACAAATGAGAGTAATTAAGTAAATTAGTGTGCATTAAAGAGTTAAAGTAAATAAAAGTTTGCAGGGAGTGGAAATCCATTTTTTCTGACGTGAGGAGGAAGTTGAGTTTGCATACAAGGAGTTTAGGGCAATTTCCCCTTAAAATAACATTTAAAACACCACTAAAGTTTAAGGTTATACCATACTGTTCTATGCTATTTATTGTTATGTATGCTATAACATTTAGAGCAATTACCCAAATAAGGTTCCTCATATTGGCAAATGCCCAGGTTCTAAAATGCTCAAATCAAGAACATTCCTTTGAATCTAACTGCATAGTAAAACAACTTGACTGAAAACAAAAAATGTTAAAAGGCAAAAGGCTCATTTAATTTTACATGTAAATCTTTTTTATTTTTAACTTTAAACTTCAGTTTGTCATATTGTTTAATGAAATGATTTGACTGATTATTAGAATTAAATTGTTTAATTTAGTCCTTTAAAATTTTAAAAATATTTAACTAAAAATAAGTAGGCATTTTTCTCTTTTTTATTGTTTTTATAATTCTACTTCATCAATGAGAGCCCCTCTCATTTTTCTGAAAGACAGACAAAATATTTAGTTCAGTGAATATTTATTTTATTAATATAAAAAATCATTTAATTAAAATTAATTTATTATTATTATTTTTTTTCAAAATTAATAGATTACTTACAGAATTAATGAGTATTTGCCTCCTATTTAGTGACATAGTGGAGGGTAATTTGATCCAAAGGGCCTAACTTAAGCATTTTGAAATATAGAGGGGCAATTTGGCATTTCCAAATATCAGGGATTCTACTTGAGTAATTGCTTTAAGATTTATCTATCCCTGTCTTACCTATTTTACAATACCTTACTACTAAAAAGTAACTTCTAATGATGAAGGATTGTAAATTATATTTCTCAATATTAATTTATAATTTTGGCAAATATATATCTCTAGAAAAAAAAATCAGCTTAATTATATAGGAAACAAAGTCGTTTAAACAAATTAATATTTGAGATTGTAGATTTGGAGATAAGCATGACATTAAGACTGAAGGTTTTGCAAGATTTGTTGGCATTAGGTTTTCATGTTATGATATGCATTCATGAAGTTCTTAAACAAAGTAAAGGATTGTGGTAAGGATTTCATAATTCAAGCATGAGATTGAGAGGCAAGTTACCTGATAGTCATTGGATTCTAAACTTGAATGGAATGGGAATACTTGAGGGTGTAAGTGTGGTTCCGGTAAATAAGACGGTGATGCAACTATTAGAGTTGGCACATAAAATGTTCCTTGATCAGGGATGGGTATAGCAGGGGGGCCAGAAACACCCAATGCAATATGTTGCTCAGATCCAATGATTTGGCAGTCAGGAAGGGCACCTTGTTCATCGGTTACTACGGTAGGGTTAGGATGGTGGTACTTACAATTCACTGTGTATTTACAGTTACCGGTACGCATATAGTATGGGCATTCCTTCATTCCCTACAATGTAACATAAAATTTGAGATGTTGAACCATGTAATAATCATGCTTGAATTTGACAAATAATAAAATATGTACCAAAAATAAGATTCACCCTTGTTATACATGTAACATGTTACGAACCAACAAAAAGCAACGAAAGTGATGATCACATAGCATAACTTACTGGTCTAATAGGAAGACCTAAGAAGTTTAGTACTATTGGAGTGGCTTCTATTTTCTTTGGAAAATGAGCATACTTGCAGGAGTTCCCATACTTGCACCCGCCGGGTGATGTGTAGAACTGTAGAATAAAATGCATGTTATCAGCGCAATGAATGCAGTTAGAAATATTAAATGAATACAATTGGATAGCAGAAGTATTGTATTTAGTCTTAAACCAGTGGTGGTGAACCTTCAAGAAAAGAAGCAATTGGAAGAAGTTGATAATAAATGCCTATTAGAGTGGTAATTCGATTTCGGGGTACAAAATGTGATCCACATAGACGATTGAGGCATTAGTACTACTGTTAGTTTGGTGATACTAAATCATAGATGCAACAAGCACCTTTGTGGCTCATTCTATGGTTTGTAAAAGTTGGTTTATACACAATTTTGCATTTTTAGTTTATATTTCTCCGGAAAATTGAACTTTTGACACCTTCAAATTTATGATTAGAGGTGAATTGTGTCAAAAATAATTAATGATAAATATTTGTTTTTTCTTCTATTCAATTTTAAATTCTATTTTACAGAAGATGAAAAGTGAAAATAGATATTTTCATGAGCCAAAACATTCAACTCACCGGAAAAGCATGAAACTTAGTGGCTTGGTAGCAAAGAATATTTGCTTCACCTCCACATTTTACATTGAAGAAAAGTAACAGAAAACCTAAATAAGAGAAGCTAACATAAAGGAAATTGTGACTGCATAACCTATAGTTCGTGATTTACAAACACTGCATATCCATAATTGTAGAACACAATACAGATTGTATAAACGGCAAAACAAGAAATATAATGATCACTAAAAAATAAAAAATACCTTGCATTCTATTCTCCCAGTCTTTCCTGAAATGGCTTCATTACTCCTTTTCTCAGCAATCTTTCAATTGCAAATTTTGGGAAGAAAAAAGAAACTGAGATTTGATCAGAACCTTGTAGAATAATGAAAAGTTTGATAGCACAGTAAATTTTCTATCACTGACAAAAGAGAAACTTTTATAGGCTAAAAAAATGATTGGGATTATTGCTTCTTTTCTTCTTTCATGTTCTTCAACTGCATATATGTTAAGTCATGTACTGTTTGTTAGAATAAATAATTTAGTACCCTGAATTAAGCATTTGTTTTCTTCATCGTACTCAATTTGCATTAAGAGATTATTAAAATAGATAGAACTGTGTCAGCACCAACAAGAACGATATCTGAAAATTAGAGTAACTTAATGGCCACTAACAACCATGCAAAGCCACTTCATTTTGCAATTTCATGTGATAGTGTTAAAACTTTAGTCACAAAATTCATGAAGTTTCTATCCATGGAACCACTTTTGCAAGTCCAATAGATAAAATGCCCACTTTCAATTCTAGCTGATGATAAGTCTTTTGTAGTAATAGATGATTTTTTAAAAGGTGGTCGTTAAGCCTTTGTTAGCATGTTTTAATTATAAGACAGAAAACTACCATATCCAGTGTCTCCAAGCAGGAATGCTTTTAGAGCATTGTTTGGCAGACACAATTACTGGACATCGCAGTATCTCATGCCAGAGGAATCACTTGTATGCATTTTTGCAAAGCTATGCAAATTTTCATGAAAAAAAGGGTAAAACATAAAGCAAAGACTGCCCCCGTGATTGAAGCTATTCACTACTAGGAGTGTTGACAGGGTTTGTTGAAAGGATTTGGAGACCTAATCTACAAAATTAATCCTTCAAACAAAAATGGACTAGCAACATAAGATGCTAACCTTGCTATCTTCTTGCTCCAACCTTCTGGAAGAAGATTGTAACTCCACCTTGTCCACCTTTCAACAGAAGTAAAGAAGAAAAAAAAACAAAGGCATTGTATTCTGATAATAAGTTGATAGGAAAAAAATGTAAATAACTGCAATTATGGACAAAATTATTGACCTCAGTTTGCTCAACCTTTTTAAAGGGAGGTCTCTTTTGCTTTCCCATATCATTCTTTTGAAACTAACAAGCAAAAAAGCAAAGCCATGTCAGTATAAATGCAAAAGAGAGTTCGTACCCAGCAATCAGGAGATGTGATCCTAAAGCACATGCATAATTGTAGAACTTCATACAAGTAAACAGCTAAAGAAGAAGCATAATGGCGAGTTTAAAAAAAAAAAAGAGGAAGAAGTAAGCCTATAGAATAAAGAGAAATTTTGATCATGCGTAAAAGTTACATGAGCTAAGACAAAAAAAACCTTCTGTAAACCAATCTAATGATTGACATTATTTCTTTTTTTGTTGTTGGATTAAATAATTTACTCCCCCCTACTTGTAGCATTAAAAGTGATCAAAAATCCAAAAAAACACTATTAATGGAGGCACTTTCAAGTCTCTAGGAGACAGCATATCCTCTTTCAATTCTAACTTATATCTTTTGTTGTAATAGCTGATTTTTATAAGGTTGACAATGTCTATTAGTTGCCAAGTTTTATGATAAGGTAGCAAACTTCCCTATCTGCTAGTGTCTCCAAGAAGGTTTGCTTTGAAAGCATTGTTTGACCAACACAGTTGCTGGACATTGTACCTTCTCATGCCAGAGGAATCACTTGTATGCAATTTGCAAATGAGAATTTTCAAGGAAAAAGAAACATAAAACAAGGACTGCCCATGTGATTTAAGCTCTACAAATGCAAGGACTCTGGACAAACACGCACAGATCCTTTGAAAGGGTTTGAACTACAAAAATAATCCTTGAAAAGATGGAGCAGTAATGTCAACCTTGCAATCTTCCTGTTCCAATTTTCTGGACGAAGTTTGTTTCTCTACCTTGTCATCCTATCAAACGAAGGCCAAGAATAAAAGATAAACAGATATTTAACTTGGATTTATAAGTTGAGAGAAAAAAAAGGTAAATAGTTACACTTATGATAGAGATGTTCACCTTTTTCTCAGTTTGCTCAACCTTTTTTAAGGTAGGTTCCTTTTGCTCTACTGTAGCATTCTTTGAAAACTAACAGGTAAAAAAAGTAAAATTCTGTTAGTGTAAGTGCATAAGAGAGTTCCTACTAAGCAAACAGGAGAATGATACAATCCAAACCGCTCTTGTTCCCACCTAAAACCTCCAACATACCCATCCATTTCATTTTTCAACCTTTCTCTATGCAAATAGCACCTCCTCGATCAAGTGTTCACCTCATCTACAGATTTTGTCCCTACCAGCCATTGCCTGTATAGCAATTGATTGTAGACACTTTATTTTGTCCTTCTCAAAAGTATTGGATGTTGTTTGCCACATTGTGACATGTCCTAGTTAGTTGTTTGTTTGTTTAACTCCTTTCTTTTCATATTCAACCATCCATTTTCTGGTCCATGTTCATCCAATCACCAAAGCTTGTAGACAATGTGTACTCATGTTAGCATGCAAAATTCATCCTTTAAGCCCTGTCAGCCTCCAATCTCAAAATAAGCAATAATTCAAACTTGTTAGCATTGATGGACATGTCATAAACAAACTGTTCAAACTTGTTAGCATTGATGGACACGTCATAAACAAACTGTTTCTCCTGGATGAATGTATGGATTATCAGGAGGCCAAAGAAGCTACCTAATTTAACGTCATGAAGTGATTTAGAGACCTCAAAATCATTAGAATCTATTCCTTTGTAATCCTATCAAATTTGATCTTGTTTATGCAAACTTCAAACACCTGCAGCGTTTTTATTCGAGGAGGTGCAACTGATCTATAAAGTCAGTCACTAATGTGCCGTTGTAGAAACTCCAAGAACAACAACGAAAAAAAAGAAGGCAAAATCAAGAAATTTCCTAAGAATTTGGGAAAAGACGCAAAATTTTAATCACCTGAGCATTTTCCCCGTCACTCTTTGACCAGACCTGCGAATCAAGACCATAAAACTCCCCGATTATTACCCGGCAAACACGCCGTATCCGATCCCTTCAAGAAGCAAAACTGGGAGAAAAATCTGCTTAACAGAAACAAAAAAAGGAAAGTAGTACAACCCTGGGTTTCGTTCGTCTTGCAGGATGATTGAACCTGCAGCTAGGCCCAAATTTGCACGTCCCGGTCTTCATAAAAAAAGCGCAATCGGGTCTCTTGTGAAACTGCGTCGGGACGTCCTTCTCCGGCTCCTTCTCCCCTTCGTTAGGCGTTCCAGGATCGGGATCCACACCAGCACCATCGCCAGCTGCGGCAATATCCGGGCCACCAACCCCGTTTCCAGTCTTCTCCTCCACCAACAACTTTGCTAGTTGTGTGAGGACTTCCGTGGACCTCGGAGGAGGAATATGAAGGGTTTCATAATTTTCCACGGCGGGCTTTCCGACGGTGCTCCCCATTCGCCCGTCGCCGGTGATGGACAGGGCCGAAAGAAAGCGAAGCAGGTGGGAAAGTGAGCCACTGGAGTCTTCGACCCTTTGTCTCCGTCATGGATATAATTCGAGTATCTGCCGATCTTGTCTATTTATGAGATCACCAAACAGATTAAACCATATTTTCCATTTGTCCAAATTTATGGGTCCCGCGCATGATTTTGACGTGGCGTCGCGAGAAGACGGGAAACGCGTTCGAAATTGTTATCCGTGTTTTGCCCAAAGTAGGGATCGCGTCATTCATCTGCGCGTTGTTAAAGAACGAGCGGTTAGTTTCACGTCTGGATTGCCGCCCGAAAGTTTACCCGGCTGTCATCGGCCGATTCCCCGGTTGCCCCAGATCATATATTCATG
>JBBPFQ010492333.1:0-16103 GCA_037974815.1 Kaempferia elegans | reverse complement strand
GGTTTTGGTTTTGAAAATCAAAATTCGGTTAAACCGAGTAAATTGGAACCAAACCTAATCAAACCAAACCGAAAAATTCAGTTATTCCGGTCGAAACCCGACTTAACTGATGTTTTATCGGTTCGGTTTTTTTTAAGTTCAGTCAGTTCGGTCGGTTCAGATTTAATCGGTTCGGTCAGTTCATTTTAAACCGATTGCTCAACCCTACACTTCATTAGTGTAGTATCCATTATGGACTTTTAACATAGAGGATCTTGTATACCATACTTTTCTCACCGCTGCATGTAGGTCTCAATACAAGGTGATAATTTGCAGCCTGCAAATCTTTCTCAACCTTGTTCATCAGACTGGAAAATTTGTTTATATTTGTTCATATCACCTTCTCCATATTTATGCATGTAAACAACTGAATATATATTGTTTCATTAGACTTCAGAAAATAAATAATAACTGTCTTCTTAAATGGCAGCCAAACACCTCTTTCAGGAATGAAGTATCCATTGGCTATTGCTGGTGTGCTACTTGTTTGTGCCATTGCATTTGTGCTTATTGTCTCCATGAAGGTAGGACCTTCATCTTTTATAGCCACACTTGCAAAATCTGGATTTACGGCTGCATTCACATTGATATTTGTTTCTGAGATTGGAGACAAGGTGATATATTCACATTAACATGTTCTTTCCCTGTTTCAGTACACTACTGAGAACTAGGATATTGCCAGAAGCTACATTCTTACTAGCTACATGACTGTTAGGTTGAAATCATTTTAATTCTAAGTCTTTGCTTGGAATGGAATGCAACATAGAGAATAATTATTCTTATATTTGGTTAGAAATGCTATTAAGGAAACACAAGGAATAGTTTTCACAGTGGAAAAGAAAATCCCTATATAAATAGTTTTTTTTACTCGTCTTATTGCATGGTCACCTAATCAGTTAGTCATGCCCAACCGGTTAGTATGGCCCAACCAATTTGACTACCTCAATCACTTGATAGGTTTGCATGGCCCGAAGTTCTAACTGGTGCAATTGACACAACTAGCTAGACTGCCTAGATTATCTCAACAGGTCCATCTAGCCTATCTAACACGTTGCCTGGATTAGCCTTTCCAGCTCTACCACCTCAACAAGACCCAGCTAGTATATCCAACTCAACACCTTACCATCTTGACCACCTTGATCAGGCAGATCGACCTGATTGTCCTGATATAGGCTGATCTATCCACTTGGCTCGTTCGACTTGACCAACTCATTCGAACGCTCAACACAACTGGTGTATCCAGTTCACTCAACTCGACTTACTCATTTGGTACAATGAATCTACTTCACTAGCTGGTACAATGTGGTTTTATACTGACTTCCTTGGCTTTACAGACCCATTCGGTCCTTTTAACCTGTCTAGCCCACCTACATGCTAGGCATGTCAGGTTCTCCTAGTTCCTCAGAACCTCTTGACCCAACTACATACTAGTCTGTCAGGGCATCTCAATCGGTTAACTTCTTTTGGACCAACCAATGTATTCAACTAGATGACTAGGCTGGTCCGTTTGGCTTGATTGGCCAGTTTGTCTCAGTCAATCCTATTGGCCTTCTCGGTTGGTCCAATTGGTCCAATCAAATGTTTTATTTAATGGATGGAATAGATAAGAAATTATCTTTTGTACTGAAGCAAGGAATAACTATTCCACAATAATAGGTATTCCAATTTTTTTTCTTGCAATCAAAGATAGAATTATTTATGATTATGTTAAGATATATGCACATTTATTTGAAAATTTTATTCCTGTTATCTGATCATCTTTTATGCATCTTTGTGTTGAGAAATTTAAATTATATTTATTTGTCTACTAAAGAAATGACAGGGGTTCTATTCTACCTTTGTGATTGCAGACATTTTTCATTGCTGCATTGTTAGCAATGCAATATGACAAAGCAATGGTATGTTTCTTAATCCATGTACCCTCTTTACATTCTTTTCTATGTTAGCAGTCTCCTTACTAGGATGCTTTCTTTTGGCTGTGTTGGAGTATCTAATATATGTTTTAGATTTCTAATTCTAGTGTGCCTTCATATTTCCTGAAATTTCCTTACTCTTGTATATTTTGCAAAATGTGAAATTATGAACTTTTTTCCTTGATGATTTATATTTTTCTTGTTTTCTATAATGTTCACTCTTTGAACAGGTTTTATTTGGTTCCATGGTTGCTCTATCTTTAATGACGATCTTATCTGTAATAATAGGACGGCTATTTAATTCTCTGCCAGCACAGTTTCAGACAAGTAAGTCTTCTCTTTTTGCTATGCACAAGGGTCTGAAATTTTGCCATCAGCGAAAACTAAGAATCTTTGGAATGTCAGTGTTTAACCGCATGTAGACAAGTTGGTTCCTCGATGTTTGTTCTCTTATAGAAATTTAGAATTTTTACAATTGTTTTCCTGTAAATAGTTAATAAGATTGACAACATGAAAAAAAAAGAGTTGTTTATCTACCAAGAAAGTCGTTACCATCCATCCTTTTTATTATCATTGTCAAAGAATTATCCGCTTTGTATTAATTACAATTAATTATTTAGCACTTCCAATTGGAGAATACGCAGCAGTGGCACTCTTGACGTTCTTTGGTCTGAGTTCTATAAGAAATGCTTGGGAAATTCCATCCAGCACTAACAGCAAAGAAAATACTGAACTGGGTGAACTCGTTGAAGCTGAGGAGCTTGTTAAGGAAAAGGTTACATAGTTTGGGAACTTTTTTTTCACGTGTTAATACTTCTTATCTTCGTCAAACTTGTGTAGGGATTTTCAGTGCTATGCTAATTATTGTGTTAATACTTAGTTCCAGGTCAATAATTTTGAATAAAATGTGTTAATTCATAATTGGATGGAACTATGGATGATTATTGTTCTGATGTTCATTTTTCATTAAAATTTATTAGGCTTAATAAAGTGAAACTAAGAAAATAGAACCAAGAAAATGTTTAATGATGCCGGTTTGGAGATATTACTTTATATTCATCTTAATCAGAAGAAAAAGTTCTTGCCTTTCACAAATTGTTGAAATATTATTGACATCATATTTGAGTGTGCCTTCTTGTCATAGTTCGTTTAGTGGGTCACTTAAAAAAGTAAACAGTTGGATAAGAGAGACCATTGTTATGTAACAATACCTCGAAGAGGCGAGTCAAGTGATATACATCAACCATTTGAATAGAATGGTAAAGAGGTGTATTCCACAATCATAAACCACTGAAATTTATACTAGTCAGAAAGGATACTTTTCTCCTTTCCAACTTGATCTTATTGCGCCCAGCAATAAACATGTATGAAGCATTTCCTGAAGGATATGTCTGGATATCTGAAAGTCTTGATGGTTAGCTCTAGGTTGTCTGGTCAAAAAACAACCCAAGATAATCAGGGAAAAGGCTTTGCTCATATATTTTTTTATATGTAGTTGTCCACCTCAAGTTTTATGTCATCCAAAAGGTGTGTTCTTCCATCTCTCGGTACACAATAAATTTCCTAGACAACAATTGTAGTAGCAACATCATAATACTATAAGTGCCCTAGTGGTTGGTGGATACTGGATACTATGGTACTAACCATTTTTTGATGGAAAAGGAAGGTTTTTCCTATCTTATTAATGATATATTGGTATAGCGAGAAATTCCAAAGATCTTTCTTGAAAAACTCAAATTACAGTTTGGCAGCTCTACATTTGTAAATAAACAGGACTCATGACTTTGGTGTCATTTTAAGCAAGTATAGGTGACACAAAATCTAACTGAAAATGAAGGATACTTTTATTTATCCGCATCATAATGTGCAAGACAAACTAGACATCCTTATCAATTATCCCGTTTAACTTAATGATAAGTCGAACTAGTATGCGCCATAGTTAGAGCATCGCTCATAGATTGTGTTGGACATTTAGATTGTCTTTGATGCAATTTTATTGGAGTAATTGGGACAGGATGTTGTGGACACATGAACAACAAATTTTCCTCTTCCTCTAAATAGTCTATGCTATAATAACTCTTGTAATTTAGATTGGCCTGTTTATGTTGCTTTTCCTCTTCATTCCCTTCCTATCTCTCCATCCTCAGTTTTTGTAACATTTTCTGTGTTTTGAAGCATGGAATACAATTGCTCTCAGGTTGCAAAGAAACTCACTAGTCCGTTTGAAGTTCTGTGGAAGTCTTTCAGCCTTGTCTTCTTCGCTGTAAGATCTCTCTTTGTATTTGGTAACTCCGTGCCAAATTTGCTAAAATGTTAAATTGTCCATTTAGGAATGGGGTGATCGATCAATGTTGGCTACGATAGCTCTTGGGGCCGCACAGGTATGGTTGATGAATCTATCTGTGGTCGTCTTGTATGTACATTATATCTACATTACCTCTCCAAATTCCTACATTTTCAGTCCCCTTGGGGAGTAGCCGGTGGAGCCATTGCTGGACATCTTTTTGCTACATCTATTGCAGTTCTAGGTGGAGCCTTTCTAGCCAACTACATTTCAGAAAAACTGGTAGGCCCTCGAGCACTCACCATGGTATATGTTGTCAGATTTTCTAAAAAGTGCCATGAGTTTTATTAGGTTTAGACCTAAGAGCTCACTTTTTTTTTTTTGCCATTTTTCTTCTTCCCTAAATATCCACATTGAGTAGTATCCACTGTTTTTATACACCAAATGAACTGGAAAACTAAGACTATATTTGTGTTCTTGGAAACATGAGAATTTGAAATTCTTTCAATTTTGAAATGTTTGGGTCTATCCAGTTTTAACCAAAATTGCTATAGAGGCGTCCTTTATGAAATCTGCTATAAATGTTTGCTTGAAACGATCGATATATTTAACGACTGTTTATTACCAGGTTGGATATCTAGGTGGTGTCTTGTTTCTCGTCTTCGCCGGTGCAACGCTACTCGGGGTTTTCTAGTTGCTTGAATTACTGAAATCGGTTTGAATCACCGAAGAAGAAACATTCAGCGTTCTAATGATACAGCAGCCGAATAAGTGGATTGTTAGTGCCGGTATGAATTCTTCATCCAAGAACTCCACTGTTAATTCTAGCCGTGTCTCATTATCAGGAATAAACTCATTTGCTGCTAAAATTTGCTCAAGTACTAACCCATCAAATTATGTGAACAGAGCTTGGTGCTGTTGTTTGGCGTGTGAAATTATCGGGATAAGATTAAAACATCTCTGTGAGTTTCTTTTTGGTATGTAATATGGTCGATATTTCCCTGTTATGTGAAAAAGCTGTCAAATTTAATTTTATTGAGATTAGTATTAAAAAAAAACTATCACAATTTATTAAAAAGCACATTTAAATTTCTAGAACAACGAATCATCACTTTAAAATTTATCAGAAAACATTTATTTTTTAAAACATTGTAAATTTACTTCTAGAATCAAACTTCTTTAATAAAAATATCTATTATAAGCCTCAATATTTTTTTAAAACAAAAGTAAATATAGATAATTTTTTATAACTACAAGTACAATTGTGGCAATTTAACATCAATATAAAATTTTTAAAATCATCAAACAGAAACAAAATTATATATATATATACACATAAACTTAAAAAAATCAATTAAAAACATAAATGCTACTGGTCGATTGATTCGAATTGTGATAAATCGGTTTAGACAGAGAATATTTTTAAACAGTAAAAACTTAAATGCATAAATCATCTAAAATCCCAGCCACAAAATTGCTCATAAATCGTGCTACTTAATCACGAGGAACAATCCGTACACAAGGACCCCAAAAAAAAAATAGTACACTAAAATAGAATACTCGCACTCACACTGCATCTCATTTAGTGCACCAATCAATACTAACGGTTCCAATCGCCTGCGCCAGCAACCATGCACAGGAAGACTAACACAAAACAAGAGAAAAGTTAACGACTAATATTAATTTTCTAGGATGTGCCAGACAAACCAACGCTCGAAATTTACAACAAACAGCCAGTTCAACTTCAACAAAGAAATTAACTAAAACGGGAAAAGAAAAAGATAAAAACCCTAGGAAATGAACCAGTAAAATCGCCCCCTACTTCGCCCTCCTCGCCCTCTTCGTCGGCGTTTTCTTGATCGCCGGAGCTGGTGCCTTCCTCTTGGCCGCGGCCGGAGCCTTCGGCGCTGCTGCCTTCTTCGGAGTGTCCTTCGCTGCTGTCTTGGCAGCTGGCTTGGGAGGAGCGGGCGATTTCGTTTTAGATCGCGTCACGGCTGGCTTGGGCTTTGCGGGAGCGGGCTTCGCCTTGGGCTTTGGTTTGGACACCGCTACTGCTTTGGGTTTAGCCTTCGGCTTCGCCGCTGCCGGAGCAGGCTTGGCCTTGGACTTAACCGGGGTCGCTGGCTTGGGCTTGGGCTTGGCCTTCGCTTTGGGTTTTGGGTTAGACTTTGGTTTCGCAGCAGGCGCCGGTTTAGCTTTAGTCTTGGCGGTCGCAGCAGGCTTCGCCTTGGGCTTGACCGGTGCAGGCTTCGCCTTGGGCTTCTTAGCGGCGGCTTTAGGCTGAGCCTTCGGTTTAGCCTTAGCCTTCGCCTTCGGCTTGGCCGGGGCGGCAGAAGAGGAAACAGCGGCCGGAGTGCCGGGGAGTTTATAAGAGTTCTTTACCTTCTTCAGCTTTCCGGCAGCCACAAGCCTCTTCAGCTGGCCGAGGAGAACCTTCTTAAAGTTCCCTGGGAGGTGATCCTTTTGCTTGTCCTCAATATACTTGCCGATGGCGTATTGGCTCGAGCCAGTTCGCTCCTTCAACGTCACGATCGCCTCGGTAATCATCTACACATCCAAACCAGAAACCTCACAATCAAGATCTACTCTCAAACTGAGATCCAACCGGCGATAAAGTCACTGCTCTTACCTCAGCGTAGGGAGGGTGGGAGGAGGGCTTCCGGGGACCCGAGGGCTTTTTCTTAGGCTTGGGCTCCTTCTTCTCCTTGGAAGGATTGGCATCGCCGACCGGAGGAACTTCGGTAGCCTCCGCGCCGCCTTGCGCCGGCGCCTCAGCGGAGGGAGCATCGACCAAGGGCTCGCCAGCCGCCACCGAGACTTCTGTCACCTCCTGCGCCATCGCCGGACCTCCGCTACGTCAATGGATATTTGGTAGCTGATTGCAGAGATGGTTGAGATGCGAAGAAAGGAAGAGGAAGGATTTAAATATAAGTTGGAAGGGAGAACGACGAATTGGGATTGGTCCACAGTATCGCCCCACGGATCGCCCCCCGGCCGCCTTCAAACGTGAGCCCTCGGATGGAAAGTTATCAACGGTCGAGATGGAGTCAAGACAAGCAGCCAGCTCTTAGCTTGGGTGGGCAGAGTTTGAACTCAGATTAAGTGTGCTTCTTTTCTCACTTTGGATGACAATAACTCAAGAAATACTCAACCAATTTCTCTAAAATTTCGATCATTTTGTAGCTCTTGATCTTGGCTTTCTAACGAGTCCGGACTCAGGTGAATTGCTTTAGCGAACAGGGAGATATTGAGCTTTGAATGCACAAAGGTCTAATGGAGAGTTGTGTGTGAGTTCGTCAGAATTGAAGGGCTCCAGAGACGAGCACAGAGATCCTCATTCAAGGATCACTATTTCAGATCAAAGTACACTAACGGAAGAATAAGTAGAACTTGGAATCATGAGATTTGACCAAGAAATGAAGAAATTATCATCCGTTTAAGATCATGAAGCTCACACACCATAGATGCATGCTTGATGCTCTTACCACCCTTGATTTGGTTGGATCAAGTTCATGCAAGCAAAGAGGTAAAATAATCTCATTTTTGCTGAATCAATGAAGAACTCTTGTAGATCTGTGGATTAATGTAAAAATTAAGACATTTTTTTTAGTTTGTTTTGGATAAAGTTGTGCATGTGTTATTAATCAATGAGTGTTCCAAGTTGAGTGAATTGTTTGAGCTCCCGATCAAGTTTGTTTTGTGTTCATGAACTTGCTTGTACAGTTATAAGTCGATTCGTTTATTTGTTTATTTGTTCGATGAATAACTTCTTGAGTAAAGTTAGATATTGTATTTTGCATGGATGAGTTTGAAATTCATTTGATCTCAAACTTGGCTACACAATAAGTGAAGAAAGATATGAACTCGTATGACCATAGCCAAGTTGGGTTTCGGTTGGTAATGCAATTTAAACAAGTTGAACTTGAGTTTAAATCATGTAATTGAATGGATGACGAACTATAAGAGACTCTTACCTATGAATGCCCGCAAAGACAAATCATTACTTGGGTTGCTAGGTGTTTAGGTTTAACCATGTTCGAGTCGCGCCACTAGTTGTTGGAGATGGCCTTTGTTTTCCTAAACCCTACTTGTGTTGCAACTATTCCTCCTTGCTCATCTTCAGCACCACGTAAACACACACATCTTTGCAAAGAATGTGTATACACGCTTGTTCTTTCTATTATTGCACTTTTGGTCGTTAACCCATGTTCCTCTCTTCCTACTTTTGCATCATATGCACATGCTCCTGGATCATATGCATTTGTTTTTCATTCCTGTGCACACTCTTCATGCAACTTCTATGAAAGAGGTTTGGATTGAAGTTTAGAGGTAAAATACACCAACTATTTTTGTAGCTCAAGTGCTCGAACAATCCAAATACACCCTCGGAACACATCTTAATTAACCGCAAGGAGAATTTGTTTTTGGGTTGACACAACTTTCTCTAGAGGCATCACAAACTGCCTAAATATGTCTTTCCAATTCGATAACATCAGATTGATTTAGTGAATCAGAAATACAAATATTCACGAAAGAATACATTCTCACTGAGATATACAATAAGTTGTTGCCTGTAATGAAAAGCTTTTCTTTTTAGTTATTTGGTGTAAATGATTGTGTTCTTATCAAAATAGACATCTCATAAACCTTAAATTGCATACATAGAGATGAGATTGAATGTGAAAGCGGAAAATTGAGAAAAATTCTAACATATTAATATGGGTGAACTTGGGCTCCCTTTGAGTGCCCGGGGTTTCGACGTGGAAATTTATTCTTCAATTGTGAGCTTTCATTGGCGATGCAATTGTCAAATTCATTCAATTTTTGAAACCTTCCGACGGCCATAGGCTAATACCATTACAAACTCCTTAGCTGAGGTTCCGACTGTTGCCTGAAGCCTTTGCGAAGATCTCTCTCTTAGCCATTGTTCCACAAGCTTGTTCATGGACATTGAGGGGCTCACTGGTACTCCAAGGCAAGTGATTTCCAGCTGTGACCATCAGTTATAGCTTATAAGCACAAGTTGTAATATTCCACAAATTATATACAGTATATATTTTCTAATAATTAAAAATGGATTTGGGGTTTGATTATTTTATGTTATATAATATATATATATATATTACAAAATAGAAAGAAAAAAAAAAGATGAATGCACATGAAGTGAAAACTCTTCTATATATCTCTAGATCTCTTGAACAGCCTCATCCTTATAATTCTTATTTAAGATAATACCTACTCAATTTTCATTTTTAATTATTCTAGCGTACTAAATTTTATAAGGTATATTGCCTATTTATCTAATCTTTTCTCCAAACAACTTTTGTTTCCTATAAGCAATTTTGTTAATTTTTCTCCTACATATGGCGTCTTCTAGTTCTAGTCCCTTCTCCAAAAGAGTTTCTATATTCCAAGACCATAATCATGTAATTAGAGAGTAGAGACTAGATTCTTCACTTGCATTGACAGATAACAACCTGAGAGCCCTTGGTTATTTTACATCACATCTAGGTGTTGATACGATGTGCTGTTCCTAAGCAACCTCCTAGCTAAGTAGCTAGCCCACCTTTTGCATATCACTCACAAAGAAACAGAATTAAAATTCATAGGTTTAGGCAAAGTATGATGTTGGCTGCAATGTTACACAACTCTCAAATTTTTTCATCAGGGCTTGAGACCAACACCAGCAGTTTAATAAGGCAGCTACATATATACTCAAAATTTTCCAGAAACATAATTCAAGCTGAAGCAAATCTAATTCGTTTCATAGAACAAATTTATGCTAGAATAACAAAAACCTAAATCCAGCTTAGTTGGATTAATATGCATGATTATTTGTAATATTTTATATTATATGAATTCGTAGGTTGATTATTATGATGTGTTATCCATAGATGTATATCGTTGCATGGAATTATGGTTTAGCTATGATGTCATGCTGATTTTAAAGTATCAAGGGAAATGCTTCTCTTAAACAACACAATGAAGCAGAAACAATGTCAATCCCTTTTATGATCTCAATAACTGCAGTCAAAACAACAAAATATGAAACTAAAAAAAATAAAGGTTTACTGCATTACAAGATATATACTGGAATTGGAGGGGGAAAACTGACCACAGCTTCATTCTCAAAATTAAGCTTCTTTACAAGGTATTTGTGGATGAAGGACACAGGCATGCTACCATCCCTATTGACAAATTACAAACTAAATATTAATTATATCAAATAGACAAGGAGAGTAAAAGCAACAAAGAGGAACTGCAAGAATAATATTCATATTAATAAGAAATTTATTGGAATTAATATAGCTGCAGAACCTACTGAAAAATTGCTAAATTAATTTTCTCCAGTTACCATACTGCTCCAGCCATATTAATTACTTTTGGAGCTCTATTTTTTCCGAGAATAATGAAGCAAAAATGGAGCTTCTATCTTAATATTAACCAAGGATGCAATCTAACTTGATCCACAAATTTGCTTTTTTAACAATGCTTTCCATTAATAAGAACATAGGATCATTCAACAACCACAAGTTGTAATTTTCAATTCCAAAATCATTTTGTATTGTCTAAATTTGCTCCATTACTAATTGGAGTAGAAATATGGGTGATTCATTAGATCATGCCCCTAGTTTTAGACTTTTATCAAATCACAACCCTATATGTAAAAATTATGCCCTAGTTGAGATTTTTGCTGATTTACCCTGTGCTTCCCACATTCGGTGGTCTCTCAGCCCTGCCGGTAACTTGTTGCATCACTTTCACATGAAACATTGTGGGTTTCATTTACACCCAATGGTGCACTTTAATGCCACTCTCATCCTTAAATGTCCTGAACAAGTCCTATTGGTCCAACAAGTTAATTTTTAGTTGAGTCAACGTGAGTTGTTTAGGAAATTTTATGAATGGGAGTGACATCAAAATGCACATATTAAAAGTAAATGAACTAACATGCAATGTTTAATGTGAAATGACACAAGGCATTCCATGCAATTCTTCTTTCGAGAAGCTAATTTTGAAATCAGATTACTGGGTCATGCTTAGTATGAGAAAATTGAACTTGATGGATCAGTTTTTTCTCCGAGAAAATGGGTCCTGAATCAGGTCTCATGTTCAAATACTCAACCTAAACTTAACCAGTGCCAGCTCCTACTTTCTGGGCCATTGCACTTTTGTTTTGCTAAAAGATTAAGGAAGCTACACGCCAATCTTGAATGAACAGAATGGCAGTAGGAAAAGTGGGTGAAGACAAAGATATGTGAATAAAATTCTAATGATTAAATGTCCATTATAGGATTAAGTTTAAAAAACTCACTTGATCTTTATATAGTTTGAAGATAGCTGCTGAAACTGTGAATCTTCTGTCCTGTAACAATTCACACCAGGTAAAGGTATCAGAAATAATAAGCATTCATGATAATAGGAGATAATGTAACTTGCACAAGAGAAGATATGTAACTGTTCGACAAAAGGAACCAAGGAGAACCATATTGGATTCCTCCCAACACATGGAGAACTTCCAGAATCAAAGGATGTTTGAGCAGATGAAGCAGGCTCTTTCCTTCTTCTCTTGACTCTTTGCAACCTACTTTCTTTTGGTATTACTTGTGGCATTGAACTATTATCTGTCTGTTCAGTAACTTTAAACTTGTGTGGATGCACTTTAACCCTTTCCTTCTTACTAACTCCTTCCGTATCAGGGTCAGGGCTCTCGGGAACAGATCTAAAAGACTCTGTCCTGTTTGCAGCTTCCACCAAACAATTCAAGGAGTTCCAGATATCAACATTTTCTTTAAACCCACCACTGCTATCTTTACCCTCATAAAGTGTGTGGTTGGATGACTCCAATCCAGGATGAGGCTGGAAAAACAAACAGAAAAAAAAAGGATGATTGTACAATTACAGAACGAGATAATAAATGCAGTCTCCTTGTTGTTTAAACACAAAAGTGAGTCAATAAATGCTGAAGTTCCACTTTTATTACCTGTTTTCTCTTTTGAGAAACTTTGCTCGATCTGTCAGTTTCGTTGCTCATTCTCACATTTGAGCTTGTCTTTTGAACATGCTTATCGAAATAATTGTCTTTATTGGTTGATTCATCAGCCAACGAACTCCGATCATGAACAATGACCACTCCTCTAGTGACTGCTTTAATTTGCCTTCCTGTTGAACTCATCTGTGTTGCTACATTAGGAGTATTGACAACCAATGAAGAAAGTGATTTTTCTTTAATTTTAACTGGAGGCACTGTGGTTGGTGTTTCCTCAAGAGGTTCAACCTTGGTTCTTTTAGAAGGAAAAACTTTTTCCCTGATGTCTTGTAAATTGTGGTCAGCTCTGTAAAATATCTGATATTAACTTCACGCTTATAAAAATCATGTGCTTCTCAATGCATATAGCTGAAGATAAACAGTTGACATTGGAATTGCCAATGAGTTAGAGCTATAATCTCCAGTTGGAATAAGAATTTTCACATAAATTAGCATGAGATGGAAGACACATGAAACTTATTTCATGCCATGTTATAAGTTGCAAATGCTAAATTAGGTAATTTTGGAAAGAAATTTAGAAGTTGTGAACCAATAGCTGATCAAGATCAAAGCCTTGTACTTGGAAGAATCGATAGCGCAAAAATAGCATGACAAACAATTGAGAAGAAAAAAAGAATTATGCTTGCCTTATTTCAACTTAGGATGGCTCAAGTCCATCCTTTCTACAATTATTTTTCTGTTAACACAATTTATTGGAAGGTGGTGGTAAGTAGTTACTTTACAAGTGCAATATGAGAGGCACTTTGAAATTCATTAGGATCACTGTTGTACATTTAGCAAATTCATTTGTAGGTATTCCCTTAGCTTAATTCAAATCATGGTAATATTTCTTCCCTTGTCATTTTAAAATATGAGTGGCAAGAAAACAAGAACCCTTAAATTTTAAATAGTTTTTGAACTAAAATTGTTATTACATATATAGTAAGGAGAAGCACTAGGAAACAGAAAAATTAAAAGGCAAGAAATTAACCTGAGCTTCTCCATTGGAACAGCTCCCAAATTAATATTACATACAGGGCAATAATCTATCTCCTCATCATTGAGTTTCTCTGTAATACATTTCCTGCAAACTGATTAAAAACACAAACATCAAGTTGTAGCCAAATATGAAAATACATAACATAATTGAGTAGTTCAAAATCTCAATAACTTGCATGACCTAAGTTTTCACAATCATCCAACCATGGGAAATGATCCCCTGATGGTGTAGTTATAATACAGATCAGTTTTTGATGTCAACCATTTATAAAAAAAATTAAAGAGTTAAAATGAATGCCTTGACATACAACAACAATTATAATTGCAAATCCACAAAGAAACTCATTTACTAATCACTCAAGCTGAGAAATTCCAGAAGCTTAGTCAGCAATTTATCTTATTAAAGTGGCACGCAATAATTTGCTCTTATGATTACTGAATAATTAGTCCAATAATTATTGATTTAATGGTCAATATTTAAATAAGAAAATCTAGGTCATAACATAGTAGCTTTGAAATACATAGGAATTTCCCAAAAAAATAAATGTCAATATACAGTGATGCATGAAAGAATGTGTTAAACCGTACTTTAAGCACAATCAAACAAAATATGTCAATTTGAAGCAAAAAATATTGACCAAAGGACACGGATAGTGAAAGCTGAAAGAATGTGAACATCTATGCAAGTTTAATCTGGTATTCCATATTACAATGCTTGCCTGGATACTTCATCTAAAAAGCAGAGTTATCAGATTTACTCAATTCTGTTGGAAGAGTGAATAGTGAATAAAAGGGAGCAAAACAAACATAAGTCTAATGTAATCTCTCAGATGGCAAAGCTTCAATTCCAAGTAAGAAACAAGGATATTGGAAGAATGTTTAATGTTCTAGCAAAACCAAAGAAGGTACAGAGGCTCTGCAAAGATGAAATATCTGCATAAGTATCAATGGTTATCAAGTCAGTGTAGCTAACGATTGAAACATAAATAGCATGAAATTTTACACAGCAACGATTAGTCAGACAAGCATATGGCAGTTGTTGTTGCAAACACAAAAGTATGCCATATCTGAGTTCTAGATGAAATAAGCATGACATCCTTTAAAACACAGCCAACGTTCTAACCTTGACACAAAATAGAATTATCGTTCCAAAAATGACCAGAATCTCAAATTTTCACCTAGATAAGGAAGTGAAGTGTAACTTCGTACACAAATATAACAATCCATGGTCAAGGAAAAATTTAAATTTGTTTCGAGTAGACTCTACTGCTGCATCCATGATCCGTGAAATATAATATGAATTTTATCATGTATTGTACAAGATTGCCAAAGAACAAAGAAGAAAGGCTAGTGAAGAACCATCTCTCGCCGAACCGGCGGACATGAATACACCAATAATACATTCCACCGTAGAAGCAGGGCAAGAGACATCATTGTTGAAAACAATGCTTATAGCCTCAAGCTAAAGTTAAGGATCTGAACGTAGTAATAAAACTATCATCTTTCCATCTTTCAGACACCATACAAGATTTGGATCTCAAAACGACCAAGAAAAAAATTAGATCGAGAGAATCATTTAAAAAGAAAAAAAATGCGAAAGCGTTGGAAATTCTACGTTCAATCATTCGACAAAAGCCCTTGGACGAGATATTTGCACCATGAAAATGAAAAACGAGAGCATTTACAGAAGCCGATGGGGAGAGGGAAGGGGGAACTCACAAGTATGGAGGCACTCGGGGATGGTGGTGGCGTCCCTGAGGAGCTTTTGACAGATAGGACACTTCATGCAGGCGGCCAGAACCTCCCGCCTCACCTTCACCACCTTCAACGACCCCAGCGCCGCCACACCTGCGTCTTCCATCGGTCACGCTCACAGTGCCAGCTTACGAGCAGCCCTCCGGGTAGTCCCGTGCATGCAAGATCCTAGTTTAGTGGGTTCATCAAGGAGAGTAAATACTCATTCTATCAACGAATCACGTAGAGGCAGTGGAGAGGCGGCATGGATCGGGGGACGGAGGCGGCGTAAGATGCGATTCCGACGAGACGTAAGAGCGAGAAGAGGGATAACAAGACGGGATTTGATAGAAAATGAGGAGAAGGGCGAGGGATTGGGCAGGAAGGAGAAATCGAGAGGCGCGACGAGGAAGAAGAGAGTTGAAGCGTGAAGAACAGAAGGGGGGAGGAGGGTGAGCAAGGGAGGAGAAGCGAGGAAATAAATTGCTAATATATAAATGGAAATACAAGGGCAAAATCGGCAGTGGAACGAGAACGAGCGAGTTAGAAGATTCAGAAATTAACAAACGTGGCAACGAGGCGGGCCCCAGACCGGCACTAGAACCGTTTCAAATAATATAATATTATATATATAATCTTACAAATAATCTTACATCAAGTTAAAAGTTATTTTTTAAAAAAATATAATAAAAATAAGATTGATTGAATTTACAACCTCCAGTTTTCTTATTAGTAAATATAAATTTATTAAATTAAATTGGGATGCATATCTTACCCATATTTTTGTTTCTGTGTTGCAAAACTCACAAGGATCGTTTGTCTCTTAGAAATTGATGTGGTCCTAAGTGAAAAAGGATATGTTTTATCTCTAACTACAATATAAATGAATAATTCAATAATATCTAATGCCTTAAAATCAACTTCAAACACGGCATACTCTTGCCCTTTAGTTGTAATATAATTAAATTTATAATATAATCAACTTTATAATATAATATTATCAATATTACATTACTATATTTGGTAAAAAAAAATTATATCTCCTAGTTGATCCTGTCTGCTCGGAGAGCGGGTGGACCCGGGTTCAGTCTTCACAGGCTGGATT
>JBBPFQ010485784.1:0-16114 GCA_037974815.1 Kaempferia elegans | reverse complement strand
GTTTGCTCTGGGATTCTCTAGCGTCCCCCTGGCGTTGTACTACTACATGTGGAGTTTTCTAAAGTCCCCCTTGCGTTATATTGCATATGCAATGCGTGTGCGCGATCACTAGTTTTAATTAAAAATCTATAGTTTAAGACTCAACATATTATTGAAAATTTTTTTTCATAGATTTAGGGTTCAAGACAGTTATGATATATTATTAATAATTTTTTTATTAATTAATCACAGATTTAAAATTTAAGACTTATCTATGTTGTATTATTTGGAATGATCACTTTTTATTTTCATAATAGTTTACCATTAAAAAATATATATATATTCGAAGGGTATTTTTAAAAATTAAATTTGTTTTTTAATAAACTCAAAACTTGGGCTGTCTCCTGTATCTGTTCGTGTCTGGACTCGTGTGACAACCCGTTTCGATAGTGGCTTAGAAGATAGACGATCGAGAGGCGAGCACGCAGCAGGGAGGGCGTGGGCGTCATGCCTTTTGGGTTGGCCATGGAGATAAGACTGAGAGCCACAGCAGCAGCAGCTCTGCCCTTTCCTCTTCCTGCCCCCCTGAGCCATGCCCACCCTTGCAGCTTCACGGGAGCCCTCTCCCCGCCCAGACCTGTTGCTTTAAATGCACGCACTGGAGTAATCCCAATTCCAAATAGCAAGGTGGTTCCCCGCGCCCATGGTTTGTGATCTTTCCTCTCTAGGGAGTACATGTCTTGGATTCTAGTTTCCAACTTTCTTTTTCGCTTGATTTCTGAAAGCTTAGGTTAAATTGCAGCGTTATTGGTTAAAAGTTGGAATCTTGTTTACATTTCAACTGCTTTTAACTCTAGGACTGGACGTTTAAGATGTTCTTGATACCTTTAGGCATGTGCTTGCTTCCACTACAATGGTTTTGGAAGTAAGAGAATGGTTCAATAGCTTAAGCGACCTTGTTTGTTTTGTACTATTGCTGAAATGCATGTATTCAGCCAGTTTGATGTTGTAGCAATGACATACTTTCGGAGTGAACATTTAAGATGTTCTTGAACTTTCTTTGTCATGTGATTGCTTCCAAGACAATGATTTTGGATGTTAGAGAATTATTTAACAGTCCATGTGATCTTGTTTGTTTTGGATTTCCAATGTTATGTAGAGGGCATGGAAAGGTGTTAATACTAAAGTGTCATATATTCAGCCAGGTTTGATGTTGTAGCAATGTCATTTAATTTCGGTGTGCCATCTGTAATCTAAATGGTTTTCATGAACAACATATAATCAGGGATCTACTATTTTGTACCTGATTAGATGGATGCAAGTCCTGTAAGTTTTCATTCCTTTGTTAACAGTCATTAATCTTACATATTAAAATCTGATATAAAAATTTAGTCCTATTTTGGAAGTTGTGGATGTCGAGAGATTTATAAGGCCTAGATGAGTGTTACTACACCATTTAGGTTACGTCTTAAAAATGGCATTCCGGTTAATGATTTAAGTCTATCCAGTTAATGAGACAATCTTCTGATTGGATTAAGTAGTGAGAAGGGCTATTATAGTGATTTATTGCTAAGATTGAGGTACTTGAATTGAGAAGATTGTCTGCGAGATGGATCATCATTGGACTACAAATGCCTCTATTCCTGAATTTCTTTGTGTAGGGAGGAGGAGAAAATTTTCTAGACGATCTCTATCTATTTCTAGGACTAAATATATGTTCTAAATTAATATAGATTGTGGACTCAAAATCAAAGAATTTAGTTTGATCAAATATGCTCCTTAAGGATGTATATCGTAACCTGTAAAAGAGTCTTGTGACGAATTACCATGTAAATAAATTCAAATGTTATATGCCATAAAAATGTTGACAGCCCTCTCTATGGTCTTAACTTTTTCTCTTAGGGGCTAAGATGTCTGTGGCAGTGCCAGAAACATTACTTATAAAGGTGAGGGATTCTTTCATAAACAACTAATCAAATTATTATAATTTCAGTGATTAGCATGTGAAGCTATGGTCAACGTAGTTATTATTTATTAATATTTTTAGTATTGATTTGGATTCAGAGAACGGCAGTTGAAGTCGGGGATGATTTGAGAGGAACCTCCCTATTTCTTGTGGGCAAGTATCATCATGGCTACTTTAACCCTTTCTAGCTTTCTTTACAAGAAGTACGTAAGCGTGTAAATGTATAGATGCATTGATGGTATGCCTTGTTCGGACGTAATAGGGATGAATTGCACCATGAAAACTGACCTAGGGAAGATATTAGCCGACTCCTTGCGATATTACTACTTTGACAGGTATGTCTAATGGACACTTGACCAATTTTAAGCTAAATATCTTAATCGCATTTGTTTTATTGTCGACAGTGATAGTTTGGTCCAGCAAGCAGCAGATGGCACTTCTGCTGCTAAAACTTTTAGAGAAGAAGATGAGAAGGGTTTCCAAAGCACAGAGGTTATGTCAATCACAACTTTATTGTTTTATTCTGTGGAGGATATTAAACTAAGCAAATTAGTGTTGCTACCTCTTCAGACTGAAGTTCTCAAGCAGTTGTCAGCGATGGGACGACTAGTGGTTTGTGCTGGGGATGGTGCAGTGCAATCTGCAACAAACTTGTATGCCATCAAGTCGAACCATATTATTGATTCCTGTTTCTACTATTACAAGCTTGATTGTTTCTCTAGGTCTTTAACTGTATCCTGTTTCTTGAAGGTCTTATTTAAGATACGGCATCTTAATATGGGTAGATGTTCCTTTAGATTACTTGGCAAACGAACTTCTGGTATCTGAGACGTCGTCATCTATCACGACTGCCACACAAGAGACAGATCAATTCACAAAGGTCAGTTTTTCATCCTTTGAGACACTAATCAAGATTCCTGGGATGTCTTTTTCTGTAATCTGATTCAGTAGCAAGGCAAATATATCTTCACAGCTTTGTACTTTTAAATCTCTTACCTGTTTCTTGTTCACACGAATTATTACACTAGAATATAAAATTCCATTATCATTCTAATACATGGACTATCCAGCTCGAATGGTTAGCCTGAAATGCAAGTTTTAAAAATTGCCATGCTGCTTATTGCTTGTTCTACATGTTCATGCAAGCAGTTGGATGTATGAGAAACCTAACTAAAGTTATCTGCTGGAACGATACAAACAGGTTATGGATGAGCTTTTGCGGCAATATAACGAGTTGAAAGAAGGCTTTGCTATAGCAGATACAACTGTTTCGCTTCTAAGTAAGCAAATCAGCGTAGACACGCTTTTGGTTCATATGTAACTAAATTTTGACACCATTACCATTTCCCCGAACTTTACAGAAGTAGCTTCTCAACTAGGGCACCAAGATTTAACATCTGTTACTGCAGAGGATATGGCTTTGGAGGTAAATACAAGTTCAATTGACATGGTGTCGGATAAGTAACTCTCGATTCTCAATTGGATACTTCTTTCCAGACTCTGAAAGGGATACAAAAGCTGACTAGAGTGAAGAAGATGATGGAAGAGGCTGGCCGTCCATTTTAACCGAATTGCCGGTGTTTGTGGTGTAGGAGTTTTTAGGGTTTCAAGCCACCATGATGTTCCTCTACTTGGAGAAAATGATGCGAGTTTCTGATTGTGTTGCTTGCCGACGATGAAATATCGTTTATTTCTTAAAATTGTCACATAATGTTAGGTCACACAACAGCATCATTCCTCACCTTCCAACTTTAAACCTATCTGTGAATCTTGTAACCATTGATACAGAATGCTAGAACAGTTGGTTATGATCATCATACTTTATAAGATATCAATCTTAAAGTGAGTGTGTATAAGTTATATTTTGAATTTATCAGATAGATGAATCAGGGAAAAAAACGCTGTTTATTATAAAAAAAAATTTTTTAAAAAATAAAGGGATAAAAGTCCACTTATCCGATAAAAACAATAAAGAGCAATGTACACATGGGGAAAAATCTAGAAAAATTTAGGGGTTAATCATTTTTACTTTTTACAGTTCATCATTTTATGTGTCTATGATTTTTTTTCTATATATATATCATTTTTTTAAAAATAAATAGTGCAAAATAAAAAAAAATAAAAAACTCTGTATTTTTAAATAAATTTGTTTGGGCCACTTTACTAATTTGTTTATTTAATTGTTTAATCTCCATCTTCTCGACGCTGGACGTCTTCTAATTAATCGTTCTCGGTTTGGGTTAGGGTTCCTTATATCGTTCCGCTTGTTTTCTCCGCTTCGACTCTCGATCGTCGGACTGCAAGATTTGCTGCGCCTCACCGATCGATCTTCGAGTTCGTTGATTCGCTTCCGGTAAGACTGTTTCGCTACAAAGTTGTTCTTCCTTCCACTAGTGTTCGCTTCCGTCTGAGATCGTCGAAAGGGCTTTGTAGAATAGATTCGTTTCCATTGTCGTTCACATCGAATCTGTGTCATGGATTGCTGATTAACCTTTCCCTTATCCGATTTTAATCTATGCTCCAAGTGCTTGCAACTGTATGTTGTTTGGATGAGGAACTAAATTTGTGAAGAAATGTAGTAGCCAAATTTCCATTTTCCTTAAGCTAAATTTCCAAATTAAAGACACCAAATCCCTCATCGCGTCTCCCTTTAAATCCATCAGTCCATAAACTGGCGTTTCAAGGTGTTTGGTTTTGGCTGAGGATTGCTGCAAATTAATATAATACATGTGTAGTCTTATTTGGTTTGTGTTGCAAGCTCTTCTAACTCTGATCCCTTTGGATTCTGCGAAACAGAAGCCGGAGCGATAATGAACAGATCCACGCCAAGCAGTGTAGCATTGCAAGACCTTGAGTTGAGACTTGGTTCTTCTGTGTTTAAAGGAGGAATGCTAGCTTCCAATTTTAACAGGGGTTGCCCTGAAATTATATTGATAGAGGATGATGATAACGATGACGATGACATGCAAATATACACTTCTGGACCTCCAGATCAGGTACTGGCTATTGACCACAGTTTGTTTATCATGTTTTGTTAATTGAGTCACTCTTTGGAGCATGAGGAATTTTCATCTGGTTTCTTGAAATCGTGTGGATGTCTTTATTCCAGTCATTCAGGCCCTCGCAATATTCAAGTCACTGGGAATCTGTAATTGACGAAGAGGATTTGGAGCTTCATCTTGGAGTTAGAAGTAAGTAAAGAAACTCTTTGGGCAACTAGATTATTTTTTTTCATGTTTAGTTATCCACTGACATTCTCATCCAGAATAGTGAATGTTGATCTTTGTGTCTATTTGCCTGTTTAGTGCATTGTGTTTTGTTGATGTTTAATGCATACCCATTTAAAACTTGGAAGTGTACGCTAAAAATAATTGAGGGAGTCTGATAGCATTTTACTAAATAATCCAAGACAAGTTCTGGCACTTACAATTATAGCTTGCATAGATGCTACATTTGATCGCATATCCATCACAATAACTTGTAATAGTTCTTAAAGATAATTGATGCAGTTTTAATTTGGGGGAACTGGAATATGGCATTGGAGGCACACCATAACAAGTAATCTCATGGGTCTCCATTTTTTTTTATTAATGGATATTTTGTCTGAGGCTCTGAGCTAGTACTTCCACCAATAATGGCATTTTTTTTAGTAATCAATGCTAGCCAACTTGCAATTGGAACTTGGATATGAGCATTCACTTGTGTTTGAATCATAAACAATTTCAAGTGTGATAAATGATGAAGAGTAAAATATGGAGGTTTTAGAGAATTAAATGTGTTTGATGATGTTTCCATGTAGTGTATTTCTATTTTTCGAGTAGTTAAGCGCACTACCTGTTATAGATTTTGCTGATGTGATCAGGCTCTGTTGTATTTACTTTTTTTTTTTAATACTATTCATTCTTGGTTTTTGACAAAGTTATTCTCTCAACATTTTTTACATAAACTTGAAAGAAAAGAAGATGATTATCTTTTTGTTGTGTATCGATGTAGTTTGCTAAGCATTGATACACTGGTACTCATTTTTAGTTCCTAGTTGAAGGGGATATTTGTACATTAGCACCAGATATCGCACACCAGCTAGCTGCATGTTGATAAAATGAATCTTCCATCATTTGCTGGATAAATCATGAGTTCATCATGTCTTTTGCTCTTGTTCTTTCTCTGTAACTTTAATTTCGATTTACTAAGTATATTTTCATGTCTCGTAATTTTCCAACAGCTTCCAGGAATTTGAACTCTAATAGACGGGATGCCAAAATACAAGACCCAAATGGGCAGAAGTCCAGAAAGGTATATGTCCGATCATGACTCTACTTCGTTAAGAGTTAACACTTCATAGGAAGGCTTAACAAGTTGTATTTATATGATAGTAAAGTAGTTGAAAGAAAATATTCCAACTCTTAATTTGGTTATGGTTGTGCTTATGCTGATTTTCAAGTACCTCTTAAATTACTCAGCTGCTTCGTTGACTAGGTTTGCAAGTAGACCCAAGGGCCTAATTTGCCATTTTAAGTTATTCATTTGAGTCTCATTTACCGACGATCCAATTTGGGTTCTGGTTGAATATTGGAACCTACGAATGCTCGTTTGCGTTGGGTATGATCTATGATTAGTAATTGAGCCATCTATACGATGGATGCAGTTTCAACTGTGTTTCTGGACGATGGACATCTCTAGTTTTGCATGTCTTACTCTGATGATGCACTATGCATTCTTTCCTACTCATGGCTTCATTCCCGAGTAATCAAGTAAAAGCAAGCCATTCAGTTAGCTGTTCTGATATTGTTTCGGTATGACAGGCATCATTTAGCCAGCATCCATACGGTTACGATGAAGTAAAGTTGAGATGTTCTATATGTATGGACACAATGAAGGAGGAGACATCCACTACCTGTGGCCACATTTTTTGCAAAAGTTGCATTACCAATGCTATCCACGTGCATCGTAGATGTCCAACTTGCCGGTTTAGTCTTTCTCTGAGCAGTATTCATCGAATATATCTACCTGGAGCTAGTTCCTAATGCTGGCTAGCATCTTGACATGATTTAGCCTATTGCTTTGGATCACTCGGAGACTACCAGCATGAGTTCTTTGGGGAATTTTTACTCCCTTTGTTTGTCTTGTACGAGAGTTTTGTGCATCATGGATTGGAAGCTGTAACAAAAGGTGGTTGTGTACTCTATGTTACGTTAACGAGAAAGCCATCCGAGAGTTGGGTTGTGGTTTGTTGAGCTCAAAACTGTATTAAGAACATTGATCACTGATTTAGGTTCTTATAGGATTGTTGAATGGACATTCTAAACTGTATGTAAAAGAGCCAGGTTTGATGAATTATTACTCTGGAAGACACTGTACTGCCATATTGTGTCTGGTCCTCTGTGATGTTTGTCTGATGGAAATTGTAGTTGATGACCAGTTCAAGTGGATATCTTATACAGTGTTAATTACAGAGGTAGATAATTTTTTTAATATTGGCAAGTTGTTTCAGATCAAAGCACTCAATTCAACTGCGGGTGGATGCACCAGAACTCTTTAAGTATACACTGTTGTTAAATTTCTCCAATTATTCTTTTCTTAAATAATTAAGGAAAAAAAGTATGTTGTTAAATTTCCTTCAATATTTTCTTAAATAATTCTTTATTTGCATTAGAAGTATTATATTAGTCATCAAGAGTAGTCTGATCCAATAAGCAATATGTGGATATCTTTTGCAACGTTCAAAGTGATTTATTGGATTTGGATGGCTTTTCAATGTACAAAGTTTAAAGGATAAATGCAACTTTGATTTCTCTAATATTTTTATTTGTTATTTTGTCTATTTTTATATATTTTTATATGTTCACATATCAACCTTAATATTTTTACCTCTGTAATTTTAATCTTCTGTTCATATACTCAGTCATAGTCAAACATTCAGTTTCATATAACATAGTAGATCTAACTATAATTTTGTAAAATTTTTCTTTAAATTTTAGATGTAGTTTACAATCACACAAAATACTTGACTATTTTCTCCATTTCAACTATTCTCTTTATATTCTATATAAGATATTTGTCTTAATCCCTCTGTTGTTTTAAAAAAGATTATAAATATTTAAAACTTTAAGTTCTAGGCAACTCGTCATCTCCTATTATAACAATTGTCTCATTACAATTGTCTCATTATATATAATATTGTTAAACTTAAAATTTATATATTCTATCTTTATTTTACTAAGTCTAAAACATGTACCTTCTAATGTTCTCTTTTCATATTTTAGTTTAGCATTTATTTTTTCACGTGTTTCATCTACCAAACCAATATCATCTACCAACAATATGCATCATGATATTATGTCTTGAATGTATGCAGTGAATTCGTCCATAATTAGTATAAAAACATAGATATTTAGGGCTGGTCTTTGATGTGATCATATTTTTATTAGAAATGTAGTCTCTCTCTAGTGATGAGATCCTTATACATATCCTTAATTAGTTCAATATACACTATGCTAACACTTTTTTTTTCTAGAATTCTCTATATAATTTTCCTTGAGACTATTGTAAGCTTTTGCTAGGTAGATGAATACAATGTGTAAGTCTTGCTTCTATTCAATATATTATTCAATTAGTTGCCTAAGAAGATGTATAGTTTCTATTCTATTATCGATCTTTCGTGCAAAAATCTAAATTGATTTTAAATTATCGTGGTCTCCATCCTTAATATTTTTTCTATTACTTTTTCCAAAGTTTTATGTTATGACTGATTAATTTAATACTCCTATAATTTGTACAATTTTGTGCGACTCCTCCCCACTTATCACACATTTTTTTTTCTTCAATATCAAGTTGAATAATACATTGTTTCCTTATAAACTTTAAAAAAAAAAAAAGACAGTCCAGTGCACAAAGCTCCTTAAATATATTTTGATTTTCCCATCTTTAACTTCCACCACTTAATTATAGGAGTCGTGGATATTTTCTTTTCATTGATATTATGCTTGAGGCGTATATCCAACACTACTAACCTATATTGGGTAGTTAAGTTTTTTCCAGGGATGACCTTGCAATCTTTGTAAATTTTTTTATCTTTCTTTCTAACCATAAGAAAGTCGTGATTATTTAATCTTACTTTTGAATGTGACGATGTGTTCTTATCTTTTCTAAAAAAAATGCATTAAAATCCAATATAATTTTTCCTTCTTTATTTCTTATTCCAAACTCATAACGTCCATGCACCTTATCATATTCCTCATTTTTCACTCAAGCATGCCCATTAAAATCTCTACTAAAATTATCTTGTTAGATAGAATATTTTATAATACTTCATCTTGGTAGTCACAAAACCTAGATTTGGTGTTTTCATCTAATTCTATTTGAGAAGCATATATGCTAATTATGTTAATAGTGTATTTCGCCACTACTCTCTTGAGAGCTACACTATCTCCCTTTCTAACTACTCTTACAACTTCATCCTTTAACGAAATATATACAACAATACCTACTCCATTTCTTATTTTACTCATTCATGTGTATCATAACTTAAAACCCGAGTTCTCTATCATCTTTATCTTCTCTCATACATATTTTGTCTCTTGTACATGCTTTAACAGTGAGCGTTCATATGTTCCAAATCTGAGATCATTAGTTTTCCTATAATATTTGTTTTATCCAACTTATGATGTAAGAACTCTCGCATATTTAACACTACATCCAAGTTCTTATGGAGATGTCACGGTCCTTGCCGATACATTATAGTTGGACTCTGCAACGTGAACTCTTACATATTTAACACTACACACGAGTTCCTCTAGGTAGCGGTTCTTATCAAAACGCTTCAATTGGACCTGCAACGCGTCCTTCTAGGGAAGAACCTATCATTAGTACAATAGTTTGATGAATCCATTTATTGAACATTTGCATGAATTCAATGCTACTCTCACCCTTACTTATCCGAACTTGGGCCCGATCATGGTGGGCTTGAGTTAGGAAAATTTGTAGGACACCAAGTATGTATTGATGTATGATTCTAAAAGAGATGATTTGATGTAATAAATATTCTTCTTTTTGTGAAATTTTTTACTCTTTCTAAGCTTTAGTTTGTTTCCTATGCTACATCTTCCTCTTCACTCTCCTCTTATTTGCATATCCCATAGCAAGAATTATGTGCAAAGTTTTAAGAGGCAGTTTCAAACAGTAGAAAGCCGGTCCATTATATAACGCCTAAGCAACAAGTGAGCCTAGGCAATGAGCATTTAAATAAAAGAATATATATAAACATTTTAATCAATCAAAGCAAGAGCAAACAAGTGATAATTGATTAGTAATTACATAACAAGAGCACGTTATATCTCACATTGCAAAAAACAGAATAACAAAATAAAACATATAAGTAGATAACAATAATCAAATTAGATCATAAATAAATCTAAAATTCATATATCTATATCAATACATTGCGAGAAAACATATATCAATATAAGTTCCCAATTATTGTTTTATTTGAGTAAACCAATTGCAATAATAATAATAATAATAATAAAATAGGTTTTTTTTAGTGAAGTCACCAGCACCACTTGGGCTGCCTAAGAACACCTAAGTAGTCCACCTGGATCTCTTTTCAGAATAGCCACATAATGGGGGCTACTTAATCACTAGGTGTAATGTTTCTTTTTAAAATTACTATCATACGACCATCCAGATATACATGCACGCCAATATGTTCAAAATGACAAGTAAATTATTCAATATTGTTTAAGTTCACAAATCAAGAAGCATAATTGGAAGACATTCTTGATGAAGTATATGAAAATTGCCCTTAAATAGGACGGTTAATAAGATGCTTAACCTTGTTTTGTTTCATTGCAATCAAATAAATGAAAAAGTGCATATAAAGGTTGTTGTCGTGTGAGTTGATAGTCATTGATTCGAGTATCGAAAACCGCCTCTTGCAATGAAGGGTAAGGATGCGTATAATATACCCTTTCCTGGGACCTTGCATTAGTGGGAGTTTCGTGCACCAGGTAGGGCTGCCCTTTAATTCAAGCCAAATCTCGCCAAACATTCTCCAGTAACAACTCTATGGTATTGCTTAGAAAAAACTAAACCCTTATTTCTTCCAGCATTATATAGAATAAAATGTCAACTAGTGAAAACCGAAGAATAGCAGAAGATGCCATGTCATAGTAATCCAAAAGCATTTTTTCAATTAAAAAATCATTTATTCAGAATTCACCTGCTTTGCTGTGATTTCAAGTGTCAGTTGTACAAAACCCTTATCAAGATCATCTTTGTCCAAACCAATCTGATTATAAGTTAAACAATAGACATGAATAAGAAATTAGCCAAGATATTTAAAGAAACATTTTATGAACAAGTGAAACCATCTATGAGATGGAAGAACAAAAACAGTCATTTGGTAAGGTTTCGTCTTCAACTTTGCATTTTGTTCACTGTTCTTGTTATCATTGCCAACCTAAATTTCTTGAAATCTGATACAAGTATTCAACAGGAGTGTTGATCAACATGGCGTGTGGATTTACATGTCCAACACATCTATTTCTAGAAAACTCTATAGTCAAGTATTGTCATTGAGCATTAATGTCCATCTAAGCACTAGAATTGCCACTAGGGTAATTTATGAAATCATAGAAATATAGAGGATAAAACCAATGAATCTAATAAATCTTACCATTCGAGCACGCAATGTCCGAATGCTAACCACAGGTTCAACTAATTCCCAGTAAACTGAATTCCACATTGAATCCCTCCGCTTGATTTCATTCTTCAAGGTCTTCAATATGGTAACAATAAATGAATAGAACTTCTAGGCAAACATAAAAAAGGATACAAAGAGATCCATAGAGGGAAAAAGGAACTTACAGAATACATCTTTTCTGTAACAAGTTTTCTTAAAGATGAAGTGTCTCCATTTGCCAATGAAGTGTTAATCTGAAAAGATAAAGAAAGAGATCAAACTATTACTTAAACATGCATGTCCAAGCATCAGCATGAAGATCACACTTTAAAATGAAAACAAGCCTGCTAGAAAACAAACCCATAAATTCAAAATTCATAAAATTTCAGCATTACCATAACCAGAAAATTTCATACCCAGACAAAAAAAACATCAAATCAACTGCTACATATACTTTGCCATCCAATAAGGAAGCATGCTGGCATCAGCCATTTAAACTTGTTGAAAAATTAGTTGAACCAAAACAATTTAGGAAAAGTAATAAGGAACCGATAACAATACTCAGATCATACTGTGTATGTAGACAAACAATAATTCATGAGAAGCTGACAATAAGAACCAAACTTATAAACAAATTAGGATATGGTACTTGCATACCGTGTCTTACCTAAGAAACCTTTGCCTAGCAATGGTTAACTGTCTTGTAATTTAAGAGACAATTAAACAAACCAATAATTCATGAGAAGTTGACAACAAGAACCAAACTTATAAACAAATTAGGATATGGTGCTTTGATACGGTGTCTTATGTGAGAAACCTTTGCTTAGAAATGGTTAACTCTTTTGTATTGGAAAATTAAGCAACAATTAGTCTGAAGATAACACTTCTATCTTTCATTCATAATTTAATATGACATGGTGTTCAGTATGATATGGTGCTTAACGAAAAGTATTTTGGACTTTCCCTATACTTTTCTGTTATACTTTATTGAAATTATTTGCAGTGATAATGCTAAGGAATCCTTCTTTAATACTTTTCAATCATTTGTTTCAGTAACAGATAGTTTCACTAGCCTTCTTTCTTTCACCTCTCACACCCAATGGCAGAATGGTGTTGTAAAAAGGAAGAATTATCATTTAGTTAAGCAGAATCTACTTTGCTTCTACAAACACATGTTCCCCACTCATTCTGTGATGTCATCCTTATTTTATGCTCCCTTATCAATTGCATATGATCCTCTCTTCTATTCATGATAGGTGGATCCTTCCACCATTCTTTCCCCGAGGTGCTCTTTATTACCCCGTAGGTGTTTAGAGATACCTCTCTTATCCCTTGGACGAAACAAATTATTCCAAATCCATTACATCTGTTGTTCTTGGCTACTCCTATCTCCAAAAAGACTAATGTTGTTACTCTCTCTAATGACACTATATATATATTAAATTGATCCCTTTCTTTAATCCTTGTTTTTAAGTAGATGACTTGTTTATTATCCATTGTCCATTCTCATCACTTGCCACCATAATTTGGAGTACACCCCAAGACACAGACCTGAGAATAATTGATCACTTCCACAAGACTCTCTAGCCCTCTGATTGCTTATTGTTGTCTCAAATTCTAATTTGAATTTTTCAATTTCTCGCGAAGCTACTCAACACTATTCTATGTTACACTCATGTTGTCACTCAATCCTATGCTACACCAATTATTTTACTTTCTTATCCTCATTGTGTCTTTCATTTTTAGGATACAAGCAAGATAGTTGAAATGGAGGAAAGTATAAGTTGTTTTTTGTGATCATAAGCTACCTTTAAAACTTAAAAGGAAATTCTAAAAATGGTGATTAGGCCTACTATGTTATATGGAGCTTACTATTGGGTTATGAAGTGAACACACGAGCAAAAAATGAGAGTCGCAGAGATACAGTTGTTAAAGTGTATGTGCGGATATATAAGGATGGGCATGATAAGAAATGAGAACATTATAGAGAAAGTTGGATACGCACCTATTGAGAGAAAACTCTGAGAGACGTATTTAAAATGGTATGTCCAAGTACTTAGGTGACCAATAAATGCCCTACTTAAGTGATGCGAGATTGTGACATATACACATATTAATCGAGGAAGAGAGATCAAAGAAGACTATATTTGTTACGTTCCGCACCTCACTTATGCGACTATGTTGGGCGACTGAGTGCGCTAGGAAGTGATTCGGGCACCCAATTCTACCAGGATCACTTCTTGGTGCCCCAACCCACTAAGTAGCGCAGCGCAGTCGCGGAAGGGATGTGAGTAGCATATCAAAAAATGATAAAACAAGATAAAATGTATTTAAATATAGAGGGTGATATACTAGGGGGATCGAGCCCAATGACGTAGGAGGAAATATATAATCGATCCTACTTAGTGGGATAAAGGTCGGGTTGTTATCGTTTTGTATGCTCTTGAGCTTCAAAGTGAATTTCTTAAATAATCCCAAAGGCTCTTTCTAATCTATGTAGATGACAAGTTATAGCTAACAAGATGGATTCTCTCCACTCTAACAGAATTTGAAAGTTAGTTTTTTTTTTTCTACCGAGAAAGTACGTTGCAAGTGAACCTCCACCATTAGATGTACTCTTGACGGTGTTATGAACTAGCTCAAAAATTTGCTTGCTAGGTATGAGATACACACAAATTTGCTTACTTATTCAGCAATTATATTCTGTTTAGTGGTTCACAATGATGCATTTTGCAATGTGAATTTTTACACTTACTGGTTTATATTTGTTTATTGATCCATGCTTGTGAACTACATTTGTGAATTTACTCATTTAGCACTTATTATTTTATGCCCACAGTCCACACAAATCAAGGGATAGTGGGATACCGAGAAATCTGCCTAGCGCCGTCTAGTCCCCGCCTAGACGGCCTAGGCGCTATGCGCTAGTCTGCCGCCCGACTAGCGCCTAGCGAATTTTAGAACACTGCCTATTACTTGATTTTATTAATTTAATTAATTAATGGCTTACCCATTGTTTCACCCTTGAACCCTATAAATAGTCCCCCTTTCTCATTTTCTCTAGAATAACAAATAACAACAAGCAACATAAGTTGTGAGTTTTCTACCCTCAAGCTATGGTGCAATAATAAAGTATTATCATAGTTAATCAGACATTCCCGAATCAATTCCTAGTCACGGGGCATTATGGAATTAATTCCCTCTGGTAGGAAGACATTCATGAAATGTTGATTACGAAGTGACAAGACATTTGCACTTTTAGATTTACCTTGATGTCATAGAGCTTTATCATCATCTTAAGAATTAGTCAAAAGTTAAATACATGGTTTATTAGAAAAAAAAAACTGTGAGATTTCTTTCTCAGTTTTCTTCTCTCCCCTCTAAAAGAGTGCCAAAGTTTCAAAAGCACATCGGACTCAAAATATATAGTGCTACTACTTAGAGTCGTAGGTCATTGTATCTTATGATGTGATTGCTAATAAACCGTAAACACCTAGGTAAGGTAATATCGTCTTAAGGGATAAGGTCTAATCTTCGCCTCGACTTTAAAATTTTTATCCAAAGAGATCAGGTTATCCAAAGGGGTGTGTCAACATCTAAAAGGATAACTAGACGATCAACGATATTAAACCAATGACTGCTAAGATCAATTTAGTGACGATGATATCAAGAAAGATATCCATCAAGAATATAAAAGGTTTAGATCCACATTATCATATCAAGCTCCATCGGTTCTAGCAGTCAACTTATCTAAGTTGTTGGATCAACATCGATAATTTCCAACAAAGTGCAGTCTACTAATGAACCCCAAAACTATAAAGTTGTTGTTTGGTTATTGGATATAGTGTGTAAGATGATTGATGAATGTGGATTAGCAGCCTGATGATATAGCTGTCAATAAATAATACAGTTACGAGAAACTCAGGTTCAGTTGACTAATAAACCAGGCAACCAATGCACAAGTTCAAATCCAAACAAAATAGAGGAGTAATCGATTAATAAAATTATTTTATGGTAAAATAAAATTTTAGACTCGAGTAGGAGGCTAACAAAAGTAGGTTTCAATAAGATTTTCAAAATAACTCTTGTTATCAGTTTCATAGAGAATGTTGCTACTTCGGAGGGTCATTGTGAGCCATCCATATCAAGAAACAATAGGGCCGTTTTAATCATTCTTAGGGCCTTGGTAGAAAATAAATTAAGACCTTTAAATATTTTAAAATAAATATTAAAATTATTATTAGAGATATTTAATTTTATTAGTAAAATTTAAAATATTAGTTTTATAAAAAAAAAAAAAGATGATTTATACAATGGTAAGTAGTGACCAACTTTATATGTGTAAAACCTCATTTTTTTTATCAGTAAAATAAAAAAATAAAAATTATTTTTTGTTAACATAATATATATATATATATATATATATATATATATATATATAAAATTAAATAAATAAAGTTAAATTTCATATATAAAATAGTAAAAATTAA
>JBBPFQ010483601.1:0-16123 GCA_037974815.1 Kaempferia elegans | reverse complement strand
AAAGAGCTTTCAAGAAACAAAATGAATTAGAATTTACATTTATGCTCGGGCTCACATAGACATTGATCCTGCATCTGCCAGAGAGAAAATATTGGCTCTTATTGAATCTGGAAATGTTGAACCATCAGAATTACTTGCAAAAATGGACAGTCAGATACTGAAAGCTAAGGAGGAAGCCTTGAGTAGGAAAGAAATATTGGATAAAGTTGAAAAATGGATGTCAGCTTGTGAGGAAGAAAGTTGGCTTGAAGACTACAATCGGGTAATGACTTTATTGGCTTGCTCTACCCAATTAGTTGCAGTATTAAATCTATGTTTATGCAGCCCGTACACTCATTTTATACGATAATGAAACCTCCCCCATGTCTATGTTCTTCTCTTAATTAGGTTGATTTGTCAAAACTTAGTTTCTTGAAGCTCCATTCCAACTAGTCAACTCGAGCACTGTTTTGAAGTAAAATCAAGCTCAGGTCTCAAACAATGTTTTTAGATTATGAGAGGAACGACCAGTGGATCAAAGATTGACGATGATACATCAGATAATAGTTTGGCACAAATTTTGATCGCACAAATTTTGCTCATTTGATTGCCTTATTTGTTTAGTACTTCTATGGAAAACCTCTTGGTTGGCATGAGAATCAAGACAATTCTGCATGAGTTGAAAAATGAAGATTGCATATGCCACTAAAACAAAAAATAATAGCATTTGAGATACCAGTGGAAGTGCATTAATTACATGCATAAGTAAGAAGGCTAGTCACTAGAGCTAGGATCTCAATAAACATATATAGGTTTAAACTTAAATCACTAGAAGGTGTTCAATGCTTCAAGTGTCCATGTAGCTCCTTAATAAGGGTCTATCTTGGAGAAATAATCAAGGCCTAGGCAGCGTTCAAACCGTGGAGGATGAAAATGTTGGCTATATAACATTGGGTAAAAAAGGCACAACAGAGGGTGTTCAATGCTTCAAGTGCTAGCCATGTAGTTACTTAATAAGGGTTTGTCTTAGGGGGGAAAGTCAAGGCTTAGGCAGTGCACAAACTGTGGAGGATGAAGATGTTTGCATAATATCGGATAAAAAAGGTACAACAGAGAAATAAGATTCATGCACTCAAATTGCAAATAGTTGGGACAAACACAACATGATGCGAGGATGGATTTGTGGAGAAAATGATGATGAAACATACAACAGATGTATTGAGCTCTGGTGGATAATACATCCTCTGGATATTATACGGGTAAAAGCCGAGTAAAAGCGATGATCTTATACGAAGATCTACTACTATACAGAGTAGAGGTATCTAGAGGATCTCTATTTGTGACCAAAATAAAGTCATATGTAGGATAATAAATGCACGTGAGCTCAGTGCAGGTGGAGTTCACAATATAGATTAAATGTTATGACATGGTGGATAAAGCTGAGATGATTACATTGTTCACTTTGTAGTATCTTCTTGAAATATTCAATGGTGCAATAAAGTAGGATGACTTGTAGTGTGCAATGGTGGATAAATCCGAGAATATTATGTTCACCCTGGAGTACCATCTGGAAGTATTAGGAGCAACAATTGGATCTGGCTAAGGTGGAGATTTGTTGTGTGATTCTTTCTCAGTCTGGTGAGTAGCTTAACAACCTCATCAATCAGTGACCTTTTTAACAGTTTTGTTCTATTTTGACAGTGAGTCGGTGATGATTTCTTTTCACAAAGAAGCATACTAGAGATATGATGCAACTTTGGAGGTATGATGAGGCACTATTAGAAACAAAAAAAAAATGTAGAGGATTTTCTAATATAGAAGAGCTTTGGATTTCCAAGGATGAGTTTTTTGGGAGGACTGTGAGAGCTTTTGTACAGGGTCAATGTCTTATCCCACCATCTTGTTTTCTTATTGCATTTTATATCATATAGGCCTGAATTCTCTTAAATAGGCTTTAGATTGACTAGGTTATACAGCTTTTGTTCCCTTTTTTGGTTGTGTGTGTGTGTGTGTGGTCATATTAAGGGAGTTTGTTCTCTGTTCACACAAGGTATTGGGTGCATTGCTTCTAACATGGAGATGAAGATTCCATTGTGGCTTTATGGTGGGGGTGATTTTTGGTATTACATTTTAGGAGCTCTGTTTTCAATTAATCAATTCAGTTTGAGATGGTGTTTTTAAGCAACTGTGCAATTTAGTTAATCCTATCTGTGAGTTCTCTGGCGTGTTAAAACCAATACCAAAAAGTGGTGTTAGAGTAGCCTCAATCATAAAAGGTAGATCTGAAGAGATAAATACATCATCGTGGTATTTAATTCTTCACCTCTCAGGTAAAAAGAACTGAAAAGTGTTCCAACATGAGACTGAAACCAATACCTTCACGTGTATTGAAATGTGTCTTTAATCCTTCACTTCTCATTTGAGCTGAAATGTGTATTTACTTGTACATACATGGTGCAGATGCTTGGCTATTTAAGCTGATAATATATGTCATGGTTTCTTCTTTTTAACTTGTCTGTTGGAATTTGTTCTACCATATTGAGCATTAGAATGACATTACTGCCCTTTTTATAAGAATTTTTGTAAGAAAGCAGTTGCAATCAACATGAGTTTTTACGTATACTGCTTTATGCATTTCATTATACACTCTAGTCGGTGAACTTCAATTTTCCCATGGAGTCTGTAAGTTTGTCTTGCACTATTTATTCTCTTGGAATAATGCTTGAAATTAACAGAATTTAATCACTGTTGTACATACTTTTCGTTCAGGATGACAACAGATATAACTCCAGTAGAGGTGCACATTTAAATCTCAAACGTGCAGAAAAAGCTCGCATATTGGTTAACAAGATTCCAGGTATGATTTGCACAACCTTGATAAATTTAATTTTAGGAAAATTAAGGGCATGTAGCCGTGAAGAGGAAGACAAAAAAAAAAACTTAGTTAGCAACAATAAAAGATAAAATTTATTTAAGTATAGATGATGATATAGTAGGGGATAGAGCTTAATGGTTTAAAAAGATCTATATAGCCGTATAACCGATTCCACCTAGTGGGATAAGACTTGGTTGTTGTTATTGTAGCCATGAGGGAAGTAACTTATCCAATCTACCTGGGGAAATAGGTTGCTTTTTGAGTAAATATGATGATTTTCTTTTTTGGGCTCCCTTCTACATATTCAACATACACTTGGTACTTGGACACTTTACAGTGATTGCTTGTGACTTGTTGAGTACTTTTTCCATTCATGTGCCTTATTTGACCATTCTCATGACTTGCCGTGAAACAAACTAGTAAAAATTTGGTAATTGTGTGAGTGTAGCTGATGGGTAACTTTTGATTACAAAATGTGTGTTATAAGCAAGGGATTTTTTCTTCCCTTCAAATGGATTCCAAATTAGTCCTTATGCCATCTGGATACAGAGAAACTAGGAGAAAAGGTGTTAATTATTAGAAGGCTAACTTGTCATCTATTAATACGAGGATCTATTTCAAACTGTTCAACCCTGAGCCTAAAAGTTCATGTTAGCATAGGTGTATGCATTTTGAATGCTAATTTATGGGAATTTTCTTAGATTATTCTGTTAGCTGATTAGTGGGCAAGTGGCGCTAATAATTCTGAATTATCTACACCACAGCTAACTTTGCATTGGACTGATAAAGCATTTTAAGTCTCTCTTTCCATATATAATAATTAATTTCTTTGTTGCTGCAGCTCTTGTTGATACTCTGGTTGCTAAGACTCATGCTTGGGAGGAGGATCGTGGCATGTTATTCATGTATGACAGCGTTCCGCTCCTTGCTATGCTAGAGGAATATACCATGCTAAGACAGGAAAGAGAAGAAGAAAAACGAAGACAGAAAGTATACTTTTTGTTTTTATCTTCGTAATGCTGATCTTGATCCATGACTAGTTACAGTTCATGCCGCCTTATTCTCTTTTTGTTCTCATAAATTTCAGGATCAGAAACGCATCATTGAGCAACATACCACCGAACAAGAATCTGTCTTTGGCTCAAGGCCTAGTCCAGCACGCCCTCTCGGTTCAAAGAAGGTGGTCGGTCCCCGTACGAATGGAGGTGTATCAAATGGGACTCCTAGTCGAAGGTTATCTCTCAATGCACACCAGAGTGGCGGCAATGGTGCTAGATCCATGAGCCGGGATGGAAAGAGAGACAGCAATAGGGCAGTAGCTCCAGTGAACTATGTTGCGATAGCCAAAGAGGATGCAGCCTCCCATGTGCCTGCTACTGACCAACTTCCTGCTACACCATGAGGACATTTCCTTTAACAAAAAAAAAAAATCACATATCGTACGAGTAGTGGTGATCATGTTAGGTTATGATAAAGTACTGGAGAGTAACTATTGGCGAGGTTAGAAGCTGAACTGCTTTGTTTGGGAAAGTCTCGTTCTTGATAATTATTCTGTTAGCTTCGTAAACATATAATATTGGTTACTGTAAGATATTCTGGTAGCAGTAAGGATGCTGTAGTTTGTACATTTTTATCTAAGCGCATCTGAGCATTCTGTAGAGGTGAAAAATGCCTTGCATGAACAGTGGTACCAATTTGCTGTCAGAGACATTTGTCGTGAACTGCACCTTTTATTTTATTATATTTTGTTTGGCAATCGACCAAAGAGCACAGTGAAAGTTGCTAAACTTTTGAAAGATGTATTTATCTTCTACATATTGTTTAAAATGTATTTGATTTTCATTTTACCTTTTTTTTTTGTCAATTATTATAGTGCTGCGCTGTACAATTTTTATCTTTATGTCTTCCGTCAAATGTTGTTGTTTTTAAAAAACTAATATTACTTTATATTACATTTCAAAAATAAGTTTGAAAGCTAAGTCAAGTTTAAAATAAAAGCACAATAATCTATAAACCAACTAAATTCGAGTTAAACTTAATTGAAAGTTTAATAATATTTAAATAAACCAAATTCAAATTAAGTTCAGTCAAACTCATCAAAAATAAATCAAACCAAACTAAGCTTTAATAATCATTTTAAAAATTTAATTCATTTTAGGCTCAGCTTAATTTAGTTACCTTATCAAACAAGGTTAATACCTCAAAACTAAACTCAGCTTGTTTACAGCCCTAGGAGTAACGCTTTCAAAATCTGATCGACAGACCATTTGCTCAGATGGTTCCTTGTTTTTCCGGTTGAATTGAGTGTGGTGAAAGACAAGGTGGGCACACCTTAGTAATCCACAAGCTATAAAATAGCTCCCACAATTAATACAAGCTATAATCATCCATTATCACTGTATCAAAATCGCAGATAAAAAATAATAATAATGTTACAAAAAAAAATTTAACAAAGTAAATAATTTGAGCAAAGGAGTTGATTGTAATAGTTTATTTTCAAATACATGAGTTTTGAGGTTTCCATCAGCTCGGTAGAAAGAACTGCATTGTTCGAGGTCCATTATACATTTTTCATTGAGATAAATACATCGAACAATCTGCACAAACATATCCCAATATGAATTAAAAAAAACACTTTTATGTTTATGATATTTCAGCTTGAACTAAAAGCATGGTATCGATATAATACTCACTATAACGTGATTTTGATAGGACCAATTAGCCAACCAAGTGTAGCAATTCTATATAAATGGAGGGGCGAAAAACAATTCGGAGAAACAAACAGTAATTAGCATTTAAGCTATTAATGTCAGAACATATCTCCCAATTGAAACACTCCTTATTCGCACTGCAGCATCAAACAAATGTTAATACTAGAGCATAATGAAAGTTGTTAGTCTTTCTAGATATTAAGCAACGATGAGCAACATATTACTTTATACCAATGGTGATAAGTTCAAAATAAATATAGGTAAGTAGAGGCACACGGATCTTAAATGACTGATAATAGAGAACGAAACTTACATATCTGCTTGGAAAGTTTCAGCTAATCCATTAAAAGAACATGTCAAACCATCCAGTAATCTGAAAAAATAACTGGTGGAATACTAATGACGAGCTGAGGAAAAGAATACTTCCAGAACTGGAGAGTGGGGCAGCTGGTGTCATTACATTCATATTTCATACAGGGAAAACCTGTAGATCAAGTAGAAGCTGAAATATTAAAGCTCAGAAAGCTATGCCACTAAGTCTGTTACATACCTCTCTCATCTTTTGTAGCCACTTTCCTTCATCAAATGGCGGTAACTTCGACCTCGGATTATACGTTGCCATAAGTATGCTAGACGCTCCCGAAAGTTCATTTGCAACTTTTGTTGAACAAGCCTAACCATCAGGAAAATAAAAGGTAAGAGAATGCTTAATGGCTTATATTCCATGGATACCAAATTTAAACAGCTTACCATCTCACTAGGCATCTCTGGATACCACGAGTAATTGGCCGAACAAAAGATGGATCTCTCTGTGTATATAACAATCCCACCTAGCCAGTATGTCAAAAGTAATATGATATGAAATGTTTGTTTAGCTAGGATTAGAGTGTGCTGATGAGTGTAAATTCAAATTTTCATTTCTTTGTGTACCTCCAACATGGCAAGAAGTGAAGGATCATCCAGTATTTCAAGGCTCTGGTCAGCTAGATAATTAACCTAATCAAGATAAGAGATGAAAATAAATAAATAAATATTAAACTCCATAACCGGTCTGGAATGTTATCCTAAACCACATCCAAACAATATTCTTTCCGCACGATGAAAACCATAACATTGAGAATCCATAAAAATATACTTATGTAAAGCCACTTCAGTTCAGCATCTTTTGGTACATACAAATATTCATTTAACATCTAAAGATTCAAAGAACAAAGCATGATGAGCCAGCATATCATCCTTCAAACACTATTGATCAACATTCACCTTATCAGTGATATTGATACTCCCTATCTCTAAGGTAGAAGGGACCAGAAAGTGATTTTAGTAGATCATTCTTGATTGTGATTTGATCAAAAAGTGAAACGGAGAAAACTAATTGCCAAGTCGATATATTTGATCTTCTCCCAAAACCCACCTTCAGATGGGACGAAAATATCTTCTAGTCTTAACTATAGTGAATATCAATATAGAAATAAAAATTTATCAGTCTCTCAAATCAATTAGCTGATCACGAATGTGGAGGAAATAAAGAATTGGGCTACAAGTTCTTCTAGGAAAAAGTTAGTAAAGCAATAGAACTATAGAAGTAGGAAAAGAATGATTCACAGGAAGAAAAAAAACAATATAACACACAGAAAAAGGATACATCCTTTTCTCTTACTGATTAAAATCAGTAACGAATATAGAAATAGTATAGTAAGCAACCATATTCAGAAATACTGAGTGATTTAGCCTTAAGCATTCCATACTACAATGTCCTAAAATAGAAAAAACAAAGTCAAGCCAAGGAAAAAAAAACATAATGAGAAGACTCCTTACACCGAATTCAGTATCCGAAAATGATTGGACAAAATCTATGAGTTGAATCTTTGCCCACATGATAGATGAAACAGGGTCATTAGTGCGAGGTGGATGCCTCCAAGGTGCGCCAAAATGCAATCGATCTTCAGAAACTTTACCATTATATGCATCAAAAGCAAACTTTTGTACAATGAGTAAAGCTGATTCCATGGCTGGGTTCACCACAGTAACCTGCCATAGCAGACCAAAAACTATGGAAAATAATCTACGACAAGATACTAAAGGATAATAGCTCAAATTTAATACTTTTATCATACTTAAAGAAAACTTATTATTATCTAAGCAAATCATGAATGTGTTTGAGTATATATCAATGTACAAAAAGAGAGTAAATTGCACCTTTTTGCATCTTTATAGATAAAAACATTAGCAGTTGAATAATGAGGCTAAGCATTTTAACCAAAAGTAAAAAAAAAAACTGTTTTTTAGGGGGAGCTACAAATGCTATGACATACTTCTGTTTGACAAAGGTTACATGGCAAGCTCAACAGTATAATAGCACATGATATATCACTGTCAATTGAGAAATAAATCCAAGTTTAGCACAAAATAAATAAAAAGGAGAAATGTTTAAGGTGAAAATATCCACTAGAATAGGAACTGAACTCTAGTTAATTTCACTATCATTGCAATAGTTGTTTTATTAATAGAAACAAGTTGTAGTTTTGCAACTTATATATTGCACTATAGTTCAGTAAATCACAAAACTCAAAGAAACAGGATTGAACCAGAAAATCCATAAGATATGCAATATTCAAAGATTAATTGATGGTGTTTTCAATGCTTATTCAGTTACCATGGTCAAGAGTAAAATAATAATAATAATTATTATTATTATTAAAAATGCTAAACTAATTTTTGATAAAGCAACAAATAGCTTGAATGGAGTTATTTCTTTGATCAGACAATAAAATGAGAACTTACTTGTAGATACGATAAGTAGGCATCTACAATATCCTCAAAATTACTCTTGTCTCCCTGATATGCCCTAAAAAAAGGCACTTATAAGTCCCATGTAAACATGACTAATAGAAAAGAATTCACCAAGCAGGTGAAATATTCCAAAATTTTTAAAAATGGTGTAAACAGTAAGTCCATATTAACTTAAATAACCTTACCAACCACATAAGAAGACATGTAACACATCAAAGGCTAAAGGAAACAACTACCAAACAATTTATCATTAGAATGTTGCACTGAAACCAAAATTGGCACCGTAAGCAAAGTGCTGAATAGAAGGATTGTGAGAGAAACTTCTCTAAACCTTTTGCATGTTCCCTTAAGATCCTTTTACTCAAAACTAGTTCATAAGCGTACTCTGATAATAAAATGGAGGCTTATTCAGCCAGAAGAAAGCTAGTTGACTAGTTACTTACTCTGGGTAATAACCACTTTGTTTGAGCACATAAAGTTCATAAAGTTGTCGTGGATTTGAGCCAAGTACTTCGTCAATCACTTTCCACTATCACTTCATAAAAGATATATTCAGTATATTACATGAAATAGTTGGAGGTAAAATATCCATGTAGAAATAGAAGTCAAAGGGAAAAGGTTTCAGAATGATCGAGATAGCAATACTACCTCGGACTCTTTGAAGAAATCAGAAACCATATGCAGCTTAGCTTCTTGAGGCGTCCACCCAAAAGTCTACCAAGCATTGTTTAGAGTATAATAAATTAATCACTTGCCAAAAGAAGGTCATGAAATGCCAAGGTTCAACAAAAAACATAGATAGCATACCTCGCGTGAGATAAAAATGTTAGGAAATCCGAAGTCAATAAAGGCTTGGTATGAATAGTAACTAAAAGCAAATAGAGACAGTTAAGTACTTCCAAATTTAAGAAAGAAAGCAAAATTTCCTCAAGTTATCAAATCAACAGTAACTAAAAATCTTCTTCTGATAAAAAGAATAGACTAACAGCTTCCTAAAAGTGATCAACTCAAAAATAACAAGAGCCACCTACAACAATTATGTGAAGAATTGTACTTATATAATGGTAAAACATAATTGTGTAATGCTTCCTCAAAGTATTGCCAGACTACAGTTGACTGGTCAGCTTGAACCAAAGAGATTAAGTATTAGCTGAAGTAACACATTGATCACATGTGGCTGCAAGACTAACACTGTTTTTTTTAGGTATGCAAGTTTTTTTTAGATTCCCAGCAGGCATATGAATGCAGTTACATAGGGCTTGAAGGCTTTTCCTTTTCTTTCTTTTTTTAAGGAATAATAGAGAAACAAAACAAATCCACTTAAGCATCAAAGAATGAATGGATTTTTTTTACTAGATAGATTTAGCAATATATGCAGGTCACAGTCAAAATACATAACTTGAATAAGAGGCGAATGTATGATAATACTCTACTATCCATATTAAAGCATAAGTCACAATCAAAATACATAACTGGAATAAGAGATAGATATATGGTAATATTCTACCATCCAAACTAGATCAAATTCAGCTTACCAGCATATCATTAATAAACTATTGTCACAGGTAATTGGGGTGGGTCAATACGAGTCAATAAACTATGGATGATTGCTACACCAGCTCAACATATAACACTGAGTTCAACGCAATGTACAGTTGGGATAGTATATCGAAACTGACAAACAACAGGAAGTTGATTTCTTTCCCAATTTCTCTTTCCAATTACATCATGTCATCAAGTATTTTGAAATGTCTTTCACCATTGTAAGTGAAGGTTTTAAGGTAGACATATTTTGATGGAGCATAGAAATTTTTCTGATATAGATAAAAGATAAATTATGCTGCAACTGTCACATATAATTCCACTAGCTGCACAAGCTATTGATATTTATTTATCGATCATAAGTTAGAAATATTAACAAAAGAAAACCTAGTTAACACTCGTGCATAAGAAAGAGTACTTGACTGAATAGTATCAGTCTTACCTATCTGATGTTACAAGAACGACAGGTAAGCATCTTTCATTCACACCTAGGGCTATCAACCTCCAAATGAAACTATCATGATACATTGTAGCAGAAACTGTTGAATCATCTGTTAAGATTGCCTTTCGCAGAACATCTACATTGTTTATAACCAGTTTTGGCTGCAAAAAGAATTTAAAAAATCACAAGAAAGAATTTGACTTCACATTCTGTTGTAAAGTGGTATTTTTCACCAAAATGTGCACATGGTAATGAAATAAAACAAACAAAAGATACAATTTGGTTATTCAATAAATAGAAAAAGGTAATCAGAAAAGACAGAAAAGAAGAAATGACATAACTAGCTCTGATATCAATCTTATTAATTGATAGCCTTCAAAATTTTATGCAAGATTAGGTAAGCAACATAATCAGGAAAATACAGGGGGAAGGAAGAGAAGGCACAGAGGAAAAAGAGGAATTTGAAAATAACAGAATTTTGCCAAGCAAATTTGAACACTTGATCAAAATCACAACATAATCATTTTTAAGTCTCTTGGTTACTATGAAGGCATATGTGGACTCCAATATTATCGCATAATACATCCATCTATTCCTATTCAAAACTTAAGAAAAAAAATAATATGTATCAATTTTGGAAAAAATTATCACATAACCTATTTTTAATTGTTCAATCAATTTAAAAACATAGGCGAACTTCAATGGTCTCGTATAGTGCATATATTTGTTCAAATTCATGAGAAAACTCAAATTGGCCATTTATCAGTTTTGGCAATGCTATATGGCCATTTTTAAGTCTTTTGGTCATTAAGAAAGCATGGATAAATTCCAATGACCAACTATTGCTCATCTATTTATTCAAACTCAAAAATCAAAAAGAAAATGAACATATAGCAATTATAGATGAATATGTTACATAGGCTTTTGTGGTCATTGGGTTATTTTGAGAGCATAAGTGCACTCTAATGAACTCCTAGAAATGCATCTATTCAAATTTAAAATTTAAAGAGAAAATGACCATAATTGTTGACCTGTTTGACACTTTGAAAGATTAAGCAAAATTCACTATCTAATCTTCTATAGTGTTGTATCTTTCAGTTCAGATTAAAAAAAATTATTTACATTTCATTTCTTTTTAAGAAAGATAATTTGTTTTAAAAGTTATAAAATGCATATCACTTTAAAGTCTATTACTTTTAAAACAATTTTACATTCTGTTTTATTTTAAAATTTATACTTTTTTAAAAAAGATTTTTTTGATAATTTATAACTTTTTTAAAAATTACATATTTTGTTTTTTTATTTATAAATAGCATCTTTTACAAATTTATGGTAGAATTCATATCACTTTGCTTTCTATCACCTTTTTAAAAAATTTACATTTTGTGATAATTTATGAAAATGTATATTTTGATACTTTTAAAAGTTTATAATTCAGGAAATAATTTTTAAAGACTTATGACAGAATCTATATACCTTTTCTCTCTATTACCTCTTTGAAAAAAGTTAACATTGTTTTTAATAATTTTTTCATATTTTTAATTTATAACTCATGTGGCAGTTCTGATTAAAACCGTAAATTTGCTTAGGCATGCATGTTAGGTCAATTGGGATGCCGATCTAGGGTGCAACAGTTTAGGTAAGTTTAAAAAGATAAGTTTGATAGAAAAAATAGATAAGGCACCCAAATTTAAAAAAAACAAAGTGCCATTTTGAATTCTGCCCAAAGGAAAACATACAAGAGACAGAAAAAGCGGCCTAAGAGAGGAAGAGGAAGAGGAAGAAGAATCTATGTCCTTTTTACCTGGAAGAAGTCAATTTCTGCTGCACTGGAGAGGATATCGAGCAAGAGTGAGGGCCAATCAGTAGATGAATTAGCCAGAGACCTCGAGAACCCTCTTTTGCGGTTTAGATCCCTAATGGCCTCCCTCCTCCATTCTTGATGCATTTTGATAACCTCCTTCGCAAGCTTTATTGATACCGCTGTCTCTCTCATGTGTGCTACCTCCCCCATGGAGTACTTTCTCGTACCACCTGCTGAAATTGCTTTCTCCTCCGTGGCCAGATTCGCATTTATCTCTTCACTTCCGATCCGGGATGAAAAAGTGAACATAGCCTTAGACCAGAGGGCAGAAACAGAAGCCGTCTCATCACGCTTGGAGAGGCGATTGGGTCCTATGATGCGTTTGAGAGCGGTGTGGAGGCCGTGCCACTTGTTTAACGCGTCAAAGACATCCCGGCTGCCAATGCTGCCGCGGCGCACACCTTGGTCGACTAGGGCCTCGAGTTCGCTCTCCAGGCGGCCACGAATTGCTCCCAGGGATGGCGGCTCCAAGGCGGTCGAGAAAGAGGCCCAAGGTCGGGTGGCGAAGGGGTCACCAGCAAAGTCGACATAGGCCGTAACGTGGGCGCCTTTATTCCATTCCGGGAGGAGACCTGCCAAAGCGAGACAAAATCTATAACAGCAAGAAACACGAGAGAGCAGAAGGGCACAAGGGGAGAAGAAGGAAAATGATAGGAGAACCGACGGTGGAGCAAAAGGGAGGTTTTTCCGACGCCGCGCGGACCGTGGAGGATGACGGGCTGATGAACGCGGTGGTGGTGAGCGTAGTTGTTGAGGATTGTCTCGAGGATCGGCCGCGGGATGATCCGCCAGCCCTCCGCCAAACTCTTTGTGGCCTCCTTCAATGCTACCGCCGCCGCCATCGCCATCGCCATCGCCAGCCGCAGGGCGACCGATTCCTTGATGCGGCTGCCGCAAAGGACCTAACACTTTGGCGTCAGATAATCATTGGAGACTGCAACGGACGGAGGTGGAACGGCGAAGCGCACATTCGACTCGAGCAACGGCCACGTCCCCTGGGAGCTTGATTAGGGTTTGTTACTTTTTGGCTCCCATTCAGTGGAATCGGACCGTATGCTTTCATTTGAGTCGCGTTTCGCGTCAAATTTACATTTTATTTATTATTTGCTAAATTTATTATTAATTTATTTATCGATTTATTTTCATTCTTTAATTGCTTAGCCAAACACGAAACTGAGATCCTCTTATCCGTACTGACCATTTCTAATTCAGTGATTATCAACTGTTGATTCAACAATGTCTAAGTATTATCTGGACTGAAACTCAGCTTATCTTAACATATATCTTCTTCGTATTTTATCATTTACATTAATAACTAATAATCATACCTTCTTCATATTGGTCTGAAAACGAATTCGTCCTGAAACTCCACTCCCGCCTCTGTTCTGATGAGCTCGTCGTTTCCTTTTTCTCCTTCTGCCCTTTTTTAAGTTCTAACACCTGTCAACTGCCCGCGATCTCATATGGTGAAATAATTATTGAAGAAGTATATTTTTCTATTAAATTCGCTCTAATAATATTGGTTATATAGATTTAAACCTCTTCATTATATGCAAATTAATTAAATCTATGGAACTAAAAACGGAATACAGAGCAGTCAGCTACGTACGTAAATGATCATCACACTACTCGAACAAGTCCAATGCTACAATGGAATTAATTAATTAGTTAATTAATTAATTAATTATAAACCCAATTAATCAATCCATCTTCCAAGCGTGCAGGAAGAAGCAAAACTCCGAAGAAGATCCACGAGCAGCACTAACATCGTTGTTGCGAACCGAGGTAGCGGCGGCGTCTTCGGGTTCTCCGGCCTCCGGCGGCTCGGCGACGGTCTCCGGCAGGCCGGGCTTGAACAAGAAGAGGGCGTGGGTGAGGCCGTGGGGCTTGAAAAGCCAGTCGTGGGCGTCCCAGATCACCTGGACCGGGAGCTGGTCGATCCACACGACCTCGTTGCCCCGGAACTTCCACTGGAGGTTGGCGACGTGTAAGAGGACGGCGCCGTCGACGGTGATCAACAGCTCGCTGCCGTCGCGGTCCTTGGTCTGGTCGGAGATGGAGTGCTCCACCACGATGTCGTGCTCCTTGCTCCGCTGGCTGTCGAACGTTGCCCGAGCAGCGAAGCTCCGCTTTCCCAAGATCGTCTCCTTCTTCGACACCAGCGTCGCCTCCTCCAACGACGGCCGCGACCTTGGATTAATTATATAGAACGCAATTCAAGCTTCCATCGAGAATTTCCAAAAAAATATATGGCAAAAGTTCAAAGCCAAAGGGAATATCCATCGGACCTGGTTTTCTTGTAAGCTTTTTTCTTCCTGTCCCCGAGCAACAGCGCCACCTCGTCGCCGGAGACAACGGCCACGAAATATCCTTCGTAGGGCTCCGGACCATCGCCGAACTTGGCCAGCCGGAAGTTCCACGACACGTCGATGTGGCTTCCGTCGACGTCGAAGGACTTGGATCCCTTCTTGCTCCAGAAGGGCCACGGCTTCAGCTCCACCTTGCACGTCGCCGCGCCGAGGCTGCCGTCGATCGACACCGAAAGCGAGTGGTGCATCATGTTCTTGCACCACACCACCGTCACGGCACGGAGCGCGCCGCCGATCTTTGCCCTGTACGTCGATATCACCGAGCACTGCGGCCCCTTGCCGCCGCCGCCGCCGCTGCTGCTGCATGGGGTCGGGTCATCGTTGGCACCAGGATCCTGATCCATCTGCGATTAGATTTCTCCGTCAGAGATCTCGATGAATTGCTTTTCATTTATTTGGACCCGTCAGAACATTAGGATTAGGATTGCTTCCTCATCGATCGCTCGATCGATCGCGTAGTCGATTCATGTTCTGTTTTCTGTTGTTTCTGACAGATCAAAATGGATAGAAAATTAAGCGGAATTAAATGGAGAAAACCAAGACAATTATATATATCATAAAAATACTATAAAACAAAAAACAAAATCCTGAAACCTGATAGAATCAATTGCGGCAATCTTCCTCTTTCCCGACTCAAATGCTTATTATTGCATCGGAGGTCCGAAATCATCCAATTCGAGTCGATCAACAGAAAAAGTTTGAAGAACTAGAATCGATCCTAAAAGCAAGGAAGCACTGTTTATGGAGTACTCCTCAATTTGGCATTGGAAGATGACCACGTCATGGAAATGTAAATATCAAACAGTATATTCAGTAGGGCTGTTGAACCGAACCAAATTAATTGAAAATGACTAAACGGGTGGATCGAATAACTCTGTGATTCTCGATCTAATTTCACGGGTTAAATCGATCGGTTCAGTCTATTTTTCAACTGACCTCTCACTTCATACCCCAAAAACGATTGAAGGGTTAATAATATGCTCATGGGCAGATTAAAACGTGGAGGAGAGTAAACATAGGAGAAAACTCTTCCTTCTAGCTACTTACTCTCATCCAGTCCATGCATCTCTATATTCTGCACAATAAACGAGAGACATGTGAGCTAGCTATATACGAAATCTTGTTTTAACTTTGAATCTGGTCAAATTATAAACTTTGAGGCCAAGTGCTCCTCTGTATTCATGCCAACTTGCAGACGGTGAGACAGGTGAAGTTGGTAAGCTTCCAAGTTCCAAGAGGGGCTTGAAATCGATCGCTTTGCGATCATGAACTGCTTGTGATGCTTTTGTGAGCCAAGTGACACTTGATACTGATGATGCTCGACCGCATCTTTCCCGTGGATTCGAATCGGCAGAGTTTCCTTTCATCCGAACGGTTCCTGCGCCTCTACGTCAACCGACACTTCTGACGATTAAAACAGTGTTGGATTGAGAACAGAGATGAAATGAATGAAGAATAATATTAGCGCCCTTTTACTATTACCTTTATTATCCTAATTATAAGGGCATGCTCCCTAGTCCTAAAGGATTATAGGATTTTTGGTCTCCT
>JBBPFQ010482510.1:0-16129 GCA_037974815.1 Kaempferia elegans | reverse complement strand
CCATGTTGCTAGGAATGCCACTTAATGATACAATAAACAAGAATATTATGAAGGTCTCTTCAGTTCTTTGCTGTGTTTGCTTTTTTTTCCTCTCGTGATGAGATTGAAAAAGAAAAGAAAGAAAAAAACCAAAATTATATGGTTCCTTGATTGAATGTAAATTAAGCTTCTTGGTCATAAATATGTTTCTTGGCATTTGTAGAGCAAAGAATTTAATAATGTGCTTGCAGTGCTGTTCGAATGGCTCTACTTCGACTTCATCTTCCAAGTGCTGGATTATGCTTGCGCTACCAACATTGAGATGTTCGGTTCTAGTCTCGACTCATTGCATCTCGTCTTCTAATCATGAATTTTCTCACCAGTGGAAATTAAACAAGTTAATTCCAAGGATAAGATTGAACCTCAAAGATAGTGAAAAACTATTCTGTAGCTCTTTGGCAGATGACTTGAATAACGATAGGGCAGGACATATCGCATAGGGTTGCCCAATATCTTGTGGCGATTGGAATATAAACCCGACTGAGAGAAGGCATATCACTAACCTGAAAAGAAAAGAGAGAACAGCTTAACTAGAGGTAGGAAGTACTTCAGTATACACTATAAACTTGTCATAAAACATGCAATGTATATATAGCTTTAAGTGAATAGTAAAAAGATTTTCATCTCCCTTGAGAATGTAGAGGATGTAGCTAGTAACGAAACAACTAGCCACTATTAACTGCTCCTTGTTGATCAAGCAAATTTGCTCATTCAAATCTTGTTATGTTTGTTCAGCATCCGGAGGTAGAACAAGTAATCAAATCTTTGGTGAATGATCTGGTTGGCCTGTAAATAATGAATATTCATACGGAGGAAGGAAATCAAATCTTCCGCAGAAAGGATGGAGGAATGAGAGTTGAATCAAAGGTGGATGTAACTTATCGTGAAGAACTCGAAGAAGAGAATCGAAGAACACAGCATCGACGAGTTGCAGGCAATGATCTACTTATGGCTAGAAGACTACGCGAGAGCAGCCAAGAACAGCATCATTGCGTAGAATTTTTCTGGTTCATCGATCACCAAGCGAGTTACTCAACAGGAATCCTATAGATGTAAATAAAACAGTCTGTGACGAAGGCGGACAAAATAAGGACAAAAAAAAGCAACAAAATAAGGAAAAAAAAAACCATAACGCTAGAAGAAGGGCTTGAACCTTCGACCTTGTGGTTAACAGCCACACGCTCTAACCAACTGAGCTATTCCAGCAGATGAATACCGTTGCTGGATTATTTTACACATAGTTAAAATAACGTAAAAGGGTCGATTTTTCATGCAATTAGTTGGACTAAAATTAGTATAAAAGACGGCTTCTACCAATGTTCATGCAATTAGTCAAAAAGATCGGTTCAACCTCCTTTCGTAAAATAACTACATTTGGAATATTAAATATTGGAAAGCAAAAGCTAGAAAGTGTCTGTTTGATATACTATCGCCAGTCGTTTTTGTTCGGGTTTTACAAAATTTTAGATGTGAATAGTTTTCATTGTGATTTAGGTTTTACAAAATTCAGGAGCTGTGGTGATAAGAGATTAGGGTAGTAAAGAAACTAATAACAAACTTCCCTCTTTACAAAATATTAATTTACTAGCAACAATCACAACCTTCAGCACCCATGGACAATCAACTGCACTGATGACGCCAATTGATTGTTTTTGCTTGGAATTGGAAGAGCTCTTGCGGGCAATGATTTGATATTATGTTTCGGGAAATGAGCTACGGTTTTATCACCTTCATTGCAATCTCCCTCGCTTGTTTCAGTGACCACAACATATTTGTCTGATCAGTATTGTTCAAGGCAGATTCTATGTGCAACAGCACTTCCCGACATGTTTCTGTCAGATCAGTAAAAGCTTGATCTTCACATAACTCCGATGGTTTAGATTCAGTATCGGTTATTTCATCTTGAGCCGGCCTTGAAATTGTGCTTCTTGCTTGATTTTTCAACCGTGTGTTCGTCTCCTCTTCCAACTTCACGGCCAGGATAGCAGCTCGAGCTATGCATGAACTTGGTAGCTGAAAGGAAAAAAGTAACTTATTCCTGGAAAAAGGGAATGGATGCAAGCTTATCTGATCAACTTATCTAAAAATGGTGCAATGCAGACCGAATAAATACTACAGATGATAGTCACAAATAAAAAGAAATGCTACTTTCAACAATTTATGAAAAATGTTGCTATTCATTTTCAATCATACCTGGGCTAGCTTTGCGACGTTAAGAGCAAAACTCTTATCCAATGCACCAGGCACAAGCTTATACAGAAAAGTAACCTCTTCAAGGCTCAGCCTCTCACCGCATGATATTGTTTCAGAATCAGTTATGTCAAGAGGTTTTTTAGATGCGAGATAGGAAACATGGTATGCACCAACAGAGCCTTGAAACTCTTTCTGGATGTCCACAATTTCCGGGTAATGAGTGACGAAAAGGACCATGCATTTCTTCCAATTAAGAAGGCTATGTAACGTAGCATAAGCAATTGCAACGCCATCATACGTACTTGTGCCTCGACCAAGTTCATCGATGATGACTAGAGAGCGTGATGAACAGTTGTGTAGTATGTGAGATGTCTCAGCTAATTCCTCAAAAAAGGTACTTTTGCCTTGCTGGATGCTGTCCGATGCCCCCATACGAGTGTAAATACCATCCAGTACGTGCAGCTTCGCTGAAGTTGCCGGTACATAGGAGCCAACCTGAATGAATCGGAGGAAGATATCAATGAAACAACCATAAGGAAATACATCCCTCGATGATTAACCAAACAATAGCAAATCACCATCTTTATGAAACAATCCTTAGACCAGGATACATGAATCCTTGCTACATAAATATAGATAAGGACATCAATGTGAGGCTATGAGAAAACCGACACAAAGTTCTGATATTCAGACTCACATTGTTCAAGAAATGCCTCATTGTTGGAGACTTGTAGGAAAACCTATTTCCTCAATGGTTACTAAACAAATATAAATCACGTCATCTTTGTGAAACAGCCATTAAGAGACCAAGAAAAAGTAATCCTTGTTTAATTAATATAAATAAGGTCATCAATGTGAAACTACAAGAAAATCAATATAACACTCTGATTATTCAGAATCAGAAAATATGGTTAGAAGACTGCCCTCATTGTTGGAGGGTTGTAGGAAAACTTATCCTAAGCGAATATGAAGATCAAGCAAAAATCCAGTCATACCTGAGCCATGATTGCTATAAGGGCGACTTGCCGAATATAAGAACTTTTCCCACCCATATTTGGCCCAGTAATAATTTGACAGTACTCCCTATCTACATGCAACTTCGTATCATTTGGAACATAATTGTCTCCCAGAGTTGACCACAAAACCTGAGGCAAAATTAATCATGATTAGCCAGCATATCATAAATAATTTTGAACTTGTAAAAACTGTTTGAGGTGGTAGCTAGTCTTTTGTGCAACATGACTGCTAAGGTCTGCGCTAAGATTTATTTTTTAGCAAGATGGAACAGAAGTAATTGCAAAAAGTGATGGCCACAGATACTAGTGTTTTGGTGGGTGGAAACTTATTGACAACTTAGATAATGTCTCAAAGAAACATGATGGACGAGATTAGGTAGAAATGAGAAGAGCGAGTAGACGGGACCATTTAGTGGAGGCAAAAAAAAAAAACACAAATAAGATGAAGTAATTGGGTAGACAATTGCAGTAGGGCACAGTTTATTTGACATTAATGTCTTTATCCTTGCATAAATGGAAAAAGTGATTTGTGTTCTCATTATAAGTATGTCAGTGTTTGCTTGGCAGAACGAAGTTGATAATGAATGAAATTAGTTATTTTTAATGCTAGGAAATGGAATCGACAAGGAATGGAATAGTAACGCCTATGCCTAAAATAACTTTCTTTTCCTATGTACCAAACACACCATAGCAATTAACAATTTTTAAGTTGGAAAACGAATCAAGACAAATTAGCGCGAAAACATCCAAATAGTTCCTGTAACAAAAGCAGTCATAGAACATAATAGATAATACTCACTGGATGACGACCCAAAGAGATGTGAATTTGATTTGGTTCGTCATCACCTACAAAAACTGGTCGCACAAAATTCTATAGAAAAAAATGCAAGTGTCAAATAATGCGCCATTTGAGATAATAACGAAGTGAAAACAAACAGCAACAGATACTATACCTCACTTCTGGAGACAATGGCAAGTGAATGCAAGCAGTCCAATGCAGCCAGAGCTTGCACAACTGTTTGAAACTGAGTATAGTATTTGCCAAATTTCATCAAGAAATTGTCCCATGTAGCCCTACAAACAACAGAAAATTCTTCCTTGGCAAGCAACAATTCATCCAAGGCTGCCAGCACTTCAGGGGGGTGATATCGTGTGGTTTTTCTGGTACTACTAACCTTAACCCAATTTGGAGGAACCTTTTTATCTTCTGACAGCTAAAATAGCAAGAACAGAACTTAGTCCCAAAATATGATCAGAACTCATAACAAAGCAGGAAAAGAAAGTCATAATTTTACATAAATCTACTAGCAAAGCTCCATTAACCTAAAAAATATCAGTGTCAATCCAAAGATGGACAAAAGAGGTTGATGATTGCATTACACCATGAGAAACAATGTAAACAATGCTTAAACCTTATGAGCATGGATCTTACCTAAGTTGTCAGGTTGTTACATATAAGTGACAAAAAAATGGCCTTCACAACAAAGGCACCTAGATATGCAAATGGTGGAGATTACCTAAACGGCAACAAATCAATGTCTAGATGGAATGCAGAATAGGAAATGGCTCTCGCATTGTTAAGAGCCAATCCATAAAAAAGCTAGCTCATGACTATAAGATTGCGTTAACAAATTTAATATAGGAACATATAGGAGAGATTAGAATTGATAGTGGTGATGATTAGAAGGAAAAATATAAATGCTTGTAGTTTGATGACATAAGAGTTAAAACCTAGTTAATTCAATTATGAACTTCACTAGAAGGCTCATTTTATGAAAAAAAAAAAATCAAACATAAAATAAGACAAGCAAAATGCATGCAAACTTTTACCATAGACAAATGAAAACAAAGATCTAATAGAAAAGATTCAAGGGCTACGTGCAGTATACTTAATAGAAAAGAAAAAGTATCCAGCACAAAGAAATGCAAGTAGAAGTGCCTTGAAAGAAATGCATAAGCAATTGCGACTTCAGATATAACATGAAACCGCTTAGCATTGACTGCACATTCAATCAAATACATGAGGAAGTTGGGATCAAGGAATATGTAATTTGCTTTCTAGTGCAAGTAACTAAACACGCTTTGTTGAAGAGTTACCTCTATTAGATGTGTCTTCCCAGACACACTCATAAATTCTAATTTTTGCATTCCAAGCTGCTTCCGGTACTGAACAATGAGTAAATCCAACTTCTTTTCAGCCATCTGAACAGCCATACGGCCACTACAGATCTGCAAATAAGATTCCATGCTATAACAACTAAGCATACTATACAGGTAAGCATCCTTCACAACCTTACCTGAGGAAATTGATCCGTGCAAGAAATAAACAAATTCAACATATCACCTTGATCTGCTGCATCCTTATTTAGAGAAGACAGAAGTTTAACAGCTACAGCCATTACAGCAGGTGAAGAGGCAGAATAGATCAATCTTCTGAGGAAAGCAGATTTGACACTTGGTTGAGTTTCTCCAACATCAGTCTCCAAAACAAGCTTCTGTAACTGCTTCCCAGAGGTAAGCAAAGCTTGGATATAACCTCAGCGATCTCAGATTGCTTAAGAGCATCAGAATATTTCTCAGTTGCTAATTCACTTTCAAGCTTTGGCCCCATGCACAGGCCCATTGATTCAGCTATCTCAGAAACAGAATCAAGACGAGCTAGTATCAAATTCCTATCGGTTAATGGATGAGTGACCTGAACAATGAACTTGAACCTCAATGAAGAAAATGAAAAACCATAAAATTAAATATTATTTTCTTTCATTTAATTATCTTGGCCGTATGAAAATTCCTTTCATTTATTTATGAAATGTTTATGTCAGTGAAGCTAAAGATGGCATAGAACAATGAATTACCCAGTGTCTGAAAAGCCTTGATCCAAATGCAGTAAGAGCGTGATTCATAACTTGAAAAAGGGAACCTTGACGAGAGCCATCACAGTTGTTTGCCAAGACCTAAAACAACTCTTCAGATAAAATATACCAGAATATTAAAGAATTTCATGATGAAAATTTATGGAGCTGAACATTAAAATAAATAAATATTAAAGGATATAATCATCACCCTAGTACTAGGGTATCCTGAGTGGAAAAGATTGTTATGGCCCTTGGATATGGATCGCATAATGGAAGGGTTTATCGGCTGATCGGTGGAATCAATTTTTGTCTTATTGGTTTTACGACCTTGACGGCCTATGGTGGTAGGGATAATTTGAGGCTCATTGGGATTAGAGAACCTCTCAATTTAGGGGGTTTGATTTCCTTTTGTAAACTCAGTAATCTTTAGCATTATTCTAGCCATTTAAATACAATTGACCTTCCTTCCTGACAAATGAAGAAAACAAACACCAAGGTTTTATTCTTACTAAAATAAAAGATATTAGACTCGATCTTAAAATAAAAGATACTCGACTTAAATAAAAATAAATTACTATAGTTTAATCAATTCTCTTGATATGCACCATTCATTCTATATTTGATGGGTTCCAGATTCTTTTTTGTTGCATGAGCTTGCCCATGGTGTATAACATAGTTATTTTTATTTTATAGAAAAAGTTCTATACCCGTATTCAATACAACTCTTTATGAAAATAATGAATGTGATAGTAAATACTATATAATAATTGATAATCATACAATACTAGACAGCGTGGTTGAAAAAGAGTATATATTATATAATTCTTTGGTAGAAATCCAATATTTAGTTTTGAAGTTATCTTTGTCAACGTGCATGAAATGGTTTTCTCCAAGCTGCCTTTATATTAATGTCCCTTCCTCTCATTCAAATATAAATATGCTTTAACAGATTTTCATGATAACTTGCATCAGCATTCTTACGATTGTTCAACGCACTCTCATATGCAGTTGCCTATAACTTTGTGGTTATAGACCACATTATGTGTATGTAGAATCAGCGAAAAATGGAATTGATGTTATTCTAATCAAAATAAGTTGGCCAAATCCACTAAAATCCCTAATTTTTACTTTAGTTGGCCTCTTCTAAAATCGTGAATGCTTGTCTGATGTATTTTGCTCTTTAGAGAGAATCAGTTTTTATGATTAAGAAACACGTTTGTTTTTGGTTTTGTAACTTATCATTGCTACGTCATATTTAAAAATTGGAACCAAGTTTCAGATGTCATCCAGAAACGCTTAAATTTTCACAATATTGTTTAATCTGTATTCCTTTTGTATTTTGTCTTGCTAATTGTTGAAAATCTTTGTTGGTTCTTTTATTATATTTTCCTTATTTATTTTTCTTAGATTTCAATGTTCTTTTTTTCTTTTGTATATTCAGGTTCTTCTCATATTCTCACATTGTATGTTCAACTGGAAGATGGAAATGAATTGATTACTGGCAACTTGTGGCTGAAGGAGTCTACCTCCACTAAATTTTATATGGAGTATCTTATTGGTAATTCTTCTTATCAAAGGAAAATTTAAAAACTATGCATTTTCCGACAATCCTTGTTCCTATGGTAAAAATTCAGATGCTGCAACAGTCAATTGGAATGCTTTTGATGTTTGTATATTTTTTTAATGATGTTTTGTTGTTTGTTTTTTGTTGTTCATACTGTGTTGAATCCATATAGTTCTTTTAGTTAGTTAAAAAAAACTTAAGCTTACTGAGCATGTGAATCATATGATAATTATGTAACTATAAACTATTGGAGAATTCTTAGGATACTCAGTTTGTCTTTGTAATGCATGCCTTTTGATATTGTAACAATATTTGTACGCCGGGATACTCCTTGTGTGATGAATGGACTGCTGTCTTTGTATAAATTAATGAGCACTGTAATATTATGCAAACACACCAGTAGCATTCATAATCTTCATCTCTATCAGCAGGCTACTTGTAGCTTCTATTGATTTTACTCTGATCTCAATTTTTCTATCTTTGTAATTTCCTGTTCAATTCTGACATGATAAAAGATTTTTAATTTGATGATTCCCTTGAGTTAATATTCTTACAAAAGGACAAAAATAAATTCTTAATTGCATGGAAAATTTTCTGAATCTCATCACAAAATATATGGACTCGTCATTTCCAGAATCTACCTTCTTTGTAAAAGGATATGCCACTTCTGTCTATGTTTTCTTTTTAAGGTTGGATTGTTGAACATGCTATCATGGTAGGAATTAAAAAGTAAAGTTTAAGCTATATATATTTTCTTATTACATATTTTGGGGAAATCTTGAGTGCTATGAATTTATAGACTCATGTACACCTGATATTGATATGAATTTATATTACTGTAGAAACAAAGCTGCACTAGTAATTCTGAATGTTATAATCAGACAAAGCAACGTCTTGTCTTTGTCTAACTTTACTCAGTATTTTTTTATTCTAAAACTATGCTCAGCACATTTTTTGCTTGTTTCTACATCCATTTGTTTAAGTGCATGCCCAACACACATGAAAATAGCAAAATAAATGCTAGACTCAATGTGGTACATATTACCTTGTATGTTGCAATCATCTCTGTATTTTTGAAGAATTCTTTGTGTAATAAGGTATGATTCTATGGAATCCTTACAAAATCACTACAAGATTAGATTCTATTGTTGGCCTTATTCCATTTTCTAATTGGTTCAATTATATTAAGAAAAACCCTGCTGCAGGTAAAGCAATTCTCCAGTTTCTTATACTTGCCATTTGGACTTGCTGTTTCCAAGATGTGGTGTCACAGAAGACAGAATTTAAGCCAAAGCCTCGAGTCCCTGACAAGCTTGTGTTGTCCGATCCACCCATGGGGCTCTTTGGTCCCATAGAGATTTCTCCTGCTGTTGTTCCACATAATCCTTATCCTGTTGAGCCATTATCACCCATGTACCCATCCTTTCCGAGCACTTATGAACCAAATTTGACTGGGAAATGTCCTGTCAATTTTTCTTCAGCGTTGGATGTCATAGACAAGACAGCATCAGACTGCTCTGCACCTTTAGCTGCACTAGTAGGGAACGTTATTTGTTGTCCCCAGGTTAATAGTTTGATGCATATTTTTCAAGGTTCTTACAGTAATGATCCCAACATGCTCGTCTTCCAGCAAGCTGCAGCTAATTATTGTTTCACGGATCTGATTAGTATATTGGCCAGCAGAGGGGCAAATAACACTATTCCCACACTTTGCTCAGTCAAGTCCTCAAATCTTACAGGCGGTTCATGTCCTGTTAAGGATCTTGCAACTTTTGAGAAAGTAGTAAATACAAGCAAATTACTTGACTCATGTAGTACAGTCGATCCTCTTAAAGAGTGTTGTAGGCCACTATGCCAACCTGCAATCATGGAAGCTGCACTTCAGACTTCACAAAGAGGAGCCAGCATGCTTGATAGTTCTAGAATACCTGGGATTGCTGGTGGCTTTAATGTGGTCAATGACTGTAAAGGAGTGGTATATGCCTGGCTATCTCGAAAGCTCTCAACAGAGGATGCCAACACTGCATTCCGTATTTTATCTGGCTGCAAAGTTAATAAAGGTTTGTTTTCCCATTTATTCTGACAAGTTATACAGCTTCTTTCTGATGTTCAATAACTTTTTCTTGACCTATATTTACTTTCATCGACATGTGACTGGAATACAAAGTAGTGAGTTTTGAAGATGCAGTACATATTACTTTCCATAAGCATACTGACAGATACATGTTCAAATCACATCAATTATTGTTGTATTATTAATTACACTAAATGGAACTCGATTCAAGACTTGATCATAGATAATTGTAGTATTACTTTTCCAAGTCATCCATTAGCCGTTAGGCCCTTGTCAATCCAGGGTAGAAAGATGTGTTTGACATTCACCAACAACAATTGGTGGAAGGTTAATGCACTTCATTGCAAGGCTTTATGAATCCTGATGCCAATGGTGAGGTAAGTAGAGAAGAGCATTAAAAAAATTAAATCCTTAACGTCCTCATGGCTCAGTAGAACTTCCCTGGTATGATACCCTGATATGCTGAGAACTTGCTCATGATTAATCTCTGTGTGTGCCCAATCTGAGAATTTGTGCTTTACAGCAATAATTTTAGTGGTATTGACATAGAGTCAAACCAATGTATCCAAAACAGTTGAATCTATTAAAGCTGAAGATGTAAAGGGTAAAGATTGACCAAAGAATACATTAGTCAATGGAATAAAAACTAAGTTTACTTAATTGAATATTGTAATATTTTTTTGCATAGAGCTCCATGGAGATATAAAATTTATGTTGCTGACCTAAATAGTTGGGATAAGCATGGCTTTATGGTGATGATGAATCAAGGCTCTGAGAACTTAATAATGATGTACTCATGTCCATTTTAGCACCTTTGCGGGATTTTCCTGATTTCAGTTTTTCAGTTTCAGGTTCAATTAAGATGGGTGTTCAGTTGCTTGTCACCGTGAAATTAATGATGATGTTGTCAACTCTATTCAACGTCTGGTTTATTGCTTATGATAATCATTTCTCGGGTTTGAGCAACTCAACAGCTTCTTTAAAGCTTTTATTTTGAACTAAAACTAGTGAACATAAAAAAAACATGGTCAGGACATGGAGCTTCATGTTGCTATAGGTTTGGATGTTAATCATGCTATTGTTGACCCAACCACTCAGAATCTGTCATCTGTTTTTGTTTTAGAACCCTAATAACCTTTCATATGAATGTGGAGATTTTCACGATGATTTAAAATTTTCATGCTGTTTGAGCTTTGGCTACTTGTGATTAGAACACAGCTTCACCTCAGTGGTCTGTCCAAACACACATTAGATTGTTTTGACGAACATGTGCATCATGTTGCAGTTCTTGTCATGTCATCTCATATCACCAAGTTATCAGGATAAGCCATGTCAGAGCACTGGTGACTATTAAAACTGTAATCTTGAGGCCTTTGCACTTCTATATAATTTTGGTTGGCCACATTTGACAATCTAAAATTTGAATATCAAACTGAATCTAGAGTGTCATTCCTATTGAAACCTATATTTTTGCATGATGCATGTTCTATTGATCTTGTAAGTGACTACTGACTAGTGATCTATTATCCATGCATCCCTAGTTTGTCCTTTGGAATTTGAAGAGCCTTCCTCAATAGTCAATGCTTGTCATGGTCCGGCTCCCACTCTTTCATGTTGCAGTTCCTTGAACACATATATTGGATCAATTCAGAAGCAGATGCTCATAACAAATAGGCAAGCCATCAATTGTGCTACATTGTTTGGATCAATGTTACAGAAAGGTGGGGTTACAGCAAATATCTATGAACTTTGCAAAATTGATCTGAAAGACTTTAGCCTTCAGTGTAAGTCTACTTGCCATGCACCATTTTATTTCATTGTATGTGTTTTTTCTTATATGATTTCATGTCTGACTGTGATCTCTGTTCTCTGTTTCCTATTGCACAATTCAATTGGATGGCTGCAGCATACAGTCAACAAGGTCTTCTTTTATGTCCTTGACTTTTCAAAGTTTGAATTTTGTTGCATATCCTATTTGGCATTCCATAATACTGTGATCTGATTTCTTGAGCTTTGTGAATGCAGGTTGTTTGCTGCGCAGCTTCCCAGCAGATATTGTGTTCGACAATGTTACAGGCTTCAGTTTTACTTGTGATTTAAATGACAATATAGCTGCTCCATGGCCTTCCTCATCATCTCTTTCATCCTTATCCCTTTGTGCACCTGGTAAGCAAAGTGCATGCTTTATTTTATTACTTTGTAGCATAGAGATGTCTGGGTTTATTGGTGTAGTTTGCTTTTCCAATCAAGTTATTGGCAGTAGATTGAATAATTTTTATATCTATACAAGAAAGTAATGTACTAGTGTGGGTAAAATGATCACTTAGTAATCCATCACGTGTACTGAGAGTTCCATCAGTGTGAATATAACATGATTCGAGGAATGAAGCTAAACTAATTCAGAGCAAACACGCAGCCAAGTAGAGAGGAAGTACTGCAACAGGGAACAACAACTTGATTTTCTGGTCCCCTGGAGCTATAAAAGGAGGATTAACCAGTTGTTGTATCTGGAATTGCATGCCAGGCAATCAAATTTTCTCCAACTTGGACACTGTTGCCTCTCCTTGGCCATCTTTCCAAACTTTTCTCCACTTTGACCCACCAACCTCCAAAATATAGTCTTAAGGTAGATTCAATCCTTTCATGCTGATTTTGGTTTTTTATGCCAGGGATACATTTAGTGTCATCTGCGTTGCAGTATGTTAGTGTAGAGGCTTGTCATATCTCCTTTCAATATTGAGCAATATAGGAATACTAGATTTGAAAATATTGGAGAAGAAGAAGAGGGGTGGATACTAGAGAAACTCCCATATTCTTCTTGGTTAGAACATATCTATGTATGTATGTATGTCTCTCCTTTTGTAGAGAGAAAATGCCCCTTGAAATATCCATTCAATTAGGGTCGTGGCCACAAGAGTGGTGTCCTTTAGTCAATTAAGAAAAAAATAGAATTTAAACAAACCAAAAATTAAGTGAACTATATTTTGATTTGGACAATTGCCCTAAAGAGGTCTTTATTTTCTGAACCCCTCTTTTCATAAATTACTTTTTGAGACCTCTTCTTACTTTTAAAATGTCCTCGTCTCAAATTTTGACTAAAAATTTTGTTGAGTTCCAAAATAGGGATAATGGTGTGAAAATTTCCAGCCAGATACCATAATTGGTTATATCATTCATTAATTACATCACTTATCAAACATTGGAAGTAAAATGACCAATTTGATCTCATAGGCTTTTGCCACCACACAAGGTTCAATGCCAAAATTTCATTTCTAGCCATGAGTCATGACTGTATAAAATACTCCCATTTGGAAGAGAATCCATGCCTAGGATGTGTGTAGGTACATCTCACAGATAGAGTGGTTCACGGTTCAGGTTTTCGATAAAGTACTTCTATGTAGGAAAGTTGCTGCCTTTAATTTACTTTGCCAATATTTCAATTCATATCACCCCATTATATATTCGGTTGACCTAAGTTTGTTCATGCAAATCATGTTTAAGGTCGAGTAGGGATGTCTCATGTCAGATATTGTCAGGTTTAGAGCAAAGTAAGGAGTTTCACATTATTTACCACTACTTGCACTAAGTCAAGTTGTACTCTGATGGACAAGAGCTATCATCCATTTGTATGCTTAGATGTAGATGTGTCGGCAACCTTTGGGAGACCATGGCTTTGTTCTTGCTCTTGCACACCGACTTCTATGTAGGCCTTCGAGCTTAAGCTGCAAGGCACATTTCATGCACATGGCATGGGATAATTGTTCTATCAAAGCCCAAATTTAAAGGATCACTTGTCTTCAATAGCTGCCATGTTCATTGGGAATGCAATGATGCCTTTTCATCCAAGACAAATGCATGGCCAACACAATGGCAAGGTTGCTCATCTTTTACTCAAGCTTGTTGATGGGCATGGTGACTAATCAGGCTGTCAGTTCAGCTTCACCAGTCAGTCCTACGAGGTAGGCACCAATAGTTGTGGCTAGTTAACCAGTGCATCCTTTTTGTCCTCGTTCTGTTGTCGGAAAGGAAGAGTTCCTTTCCTCTTTGACCAATAAACAAAAGCTTCTCATAACTAGAACACACATTAGCAAAAGACATCAAGTGAGAGAGATGTTAACCGTTTCCTTAATTTGTATGCATGGAAATACAAGAAATAAATTTATTATTATTTTAAAATTTTTATGGTGTCGCATGAAAATAAAGTGTTTAAAACAAATCTACTGTTCAAGGATGATATTGATAAATAAAATGAATGTAATTGTATGGTTGTATGTGTACTTATCTCAAGTTTGAAAATTGAAATTCTTCTTTGCATTGGGTTGTTGGAACTGAATTAAAATAACTTCGTTTTTGACAAGTCATAAGGAATAAAATTGAATATAGCCTATTCCGATGATCAGATATAGTTAATTAATCTACAGATATAATTCATATAAATAAGAAAGATTAGATAAACTGAACTCGGTGACAAGCTGAATTTCAGACAGGCAGATATTCAATTTTGTGTGGGTTTGATTCTAATCTTTTACCCTATGAATGCAACCGGTGTTATCTCTATTGCCATTGCATTAGTGCAGAGGCCTGCCTTAGTTACTTTCGATTTTGAATAATATAATTAAAGAAGAATCAAGTAGGAAAATTCTCCACGGTTTATTAGAACATTGGCTTTTAGATGCATTAAACAAATGGAATGATTCTCCTTTGTTATGGATAGCAAATTACTCGTTTAAATATCCATTCAATCAGGCTCGAGTGTTTATAGAATGGTATTCTTTAACCAATAAAACATTTCAGAAATAAAAAATAAACTCAAAACAAAAAATGTATTTTAAAATTTGAATTTCCTAAATGAAAAAACACCAGCAAATCATACATGCTAAAAAGGGTATTACCTGCTTTGAGTGGCATACCTTGTTTCTTGTGACTAGATTTGTTCTGTAGTGTTATTTCCCATTCAATTAGGTGGGAAAATGATGTGATTAATATCAAATCTGAAGTTTATGTTTATAATTTTTCTCTTAATATATGCAGAGATGTCATTGCCTGCACTGCCGGTGCCACAGACTTCTGTAAACTCAGGTAAATTAGATCTGTTGATGTTGACATTATTTTCATCCAAGAAGTCCCAACAGTCAATTGCATTATTGTCAATTTTTTCTGGACTAAGTTTGGTTGTAAGGTGTTTGCTGTCTGTCAGCAAGGGTTATGATAAATCATTGTGCACTCTTTATAGTTAACTTTTTGCCAAAAGCAAGTTTGTGGTTTAAGGGCATCGCTTGTTCCGTTTTGTTTCCCGTTTTACATTGTCTTCTCTTCCAGTATTGTTGCTATCATTGATATTATTTCGTTGCTATATTTAGGTAGCTACGAAATTGCAAGAACCTTAGTCACCATTGGGTATATCATTGCCAGCTTAGTGCTATGATCATGGTCTTCCAAATCTAAATCAAGGTTGATCTAGATGTCTGGAAACCACTCGGGTCAGGTGAGTCGGTATATGCATGTTTTGCAGCCCATTTTGGAGGAATCGATTTAACTTGTGCGTTGGAGTGGTGCATTCTGGAACAGTTGGTCTCGGGGGTAAGAAAACAATGTAGGAGAGATCTACGCTGGGAACTCCCGGAGTGGTACACCACCCAACGAAGCAATACCAATTCGCCATGTGAATAGACGATGTAATATTTGTATTTCAATTGGTTCTTTTTCTTTGCTTCATGTCTTTTTCTTGTGTATGCGACGACGTGCATGGTTAAGCTTGTCGAGGCGTTGGTGATTGGTGGTCGCTTGGCATGACTCCAAGTTTTGTACTTCTGGACTTCGATTCAATCTGATGAGCCTTCCATGTTGACGATTTGCGCAAAACAGTTTTGGTGTTTTCATTGTCTGTATCAGATTTGGCACCCACTAATTGCTATTTGTTCTTACTATTTCCTTGTAGAAACCTCAGAGTTTGATGAGAGCACTTAGTGACTTGAAGAATGAGGAAAAGTATTTCAAGGTCCATTTGCTATATAAACAATGAGCTTCTGTTTAATTTCAAATGACTTAAATAATCTTCAATCGATTAAAACCAAGATAAAAAAAAATTAATTTGCTCTACCACTGACTGGCCACAATTTGCATTTGATAAAAAAAAGTTATTCGTCAAATAAGTTAAAATTTTCTATTTAATATCCTCTCGTGTTTAACTTACACGCTGTTTGGAATGATTTTAAGTGATAAAATTGAATTGAATTCTTTGATTTGAAATGAGTTAGTAAATAACAGAATTGAATTGAATTTTTATAATTTTACCATTTTACCATTCTTCTATAAAATTTAATATTCTTATAAATTAAATATTATTTTATCATTTTAGTAACAAGTTTAAGCTACCTAGAGTGTAGAA
>JBBPFQ010481414.1:0-16131 GCA_037974815.1 Kaempferia elegans | reverse complement strand
ATTGATTCTCATAATTATAATTAAAGTGAAATATGCCGTTTTTTTTGGAATAGTGCCATGCCAAGGGGAAAATAAATGTCCAATAGTAGATTGATCAGTTAATTCAATACAATAAGAAATAAGAAATAAATGGGAGTTAGCACTCAATTTAGTTGGTGTCACCCAATTGAATATGATTCAATCACATACTCATTGAATGAGTAAAGAGTACATTTTCAAGTTCAGCCAATCCCTCTTTTTTTTTTTTTTTTTCAAAAGAATTTCTTTCCTCAATTTTTATGTGGTTCTACTGTTGGTTCTATGTTGCTCTTGTAGTTGGGACTTTGTTATGCTTTCAGATTTCCGGCTAATTCATTCTCTTGCAGATGAGCTTATATGAAGAATTGGTATCAGCATGGGTACCTGCTAAACATGAGTGGTTGAGGTCACGCCCTTTAGGAGAAAAACTTATCAGTGCTTTGGGAAAACAGAGGATGTTCAGTTTTTGTGCATGTATGCATCACTTGTCTCTCTTTGCTGGAGTCTTGTGCTTGTTGATTTTAACCAATCTATTCAATGCATTCTGTGATTGTCTATACCACTAATGATACAATGAAATAAGTTGGCTCTTCACTGTTCCCTCTTTGCCTTCTTCTCTCTCTCTCTCTCTCTCTCTCTCTCTCTCTCTCTATATATATATATATATATATAGTATATAGTATATAGATAGATAGATAGATAGATAGATAGATAGATAGATATCAACTTTAGCTTTTGTGCTGTATATTAATCTTCTCATGGTCTTAGAGAAATGATCCTATTAGTTTCTGCAATCTTTTGTCGAAGTAGCGACAACTTCCGTTTCTTTCTTGTCATCTTTCAGTTTCTGCAAGTGTTTGTATTTGTTCAAGCTTTAAAACATTTTGAGATTAACTTAAATGAGCTCTAATACTATAATTTCTTCCACTTATTTTGTTTACCACCAAATATAAGTCTATAGCAATTATAAAGTTTATTGAACAAAATTTAGGAGCAAAAATTTTAAAAATATAACGAGTTTCTCAACTAATGATTGTGCCTTCCTACTACCAAAATGAATGCTGTGCATTGGATAGGCACATTAGTTCTTATATATTCTACTGAGATTAATCGCAGATTTCCTCATACTAAATAGTTCTCCTACGATATCTAATGTTGAAATAATTGTTTTCTACATAATTATAATTACATTTAGTTTTGAGAGGTTGATTTGGACTGACACAATTAAAACTAGAACATACAAGAATATAGATACATCTAAGATTCTCAGACTGTAACATTACATCTCTTCGTTGTTGATGATCTTCTTATTGGTGCATCTCTTCTTCTTGTCTCCTCTCTGCTAATGTTACCTCTATTCCTCGTGATCAACAAATTGAAGTATGAAACCATGAAAAACTATCTTTCTATTTCAGTCAATGTTGTGCATTAGTGCTTCTCCTCCTCTCTCTTTCCTCTTCTCCTCACATTTTTTTAGTGCTCATGGCTCCGTGCTAATAGTTGTAAAAATAGATGTCATACAGGAAGAGAATCTTTTTAGACTTGTCAGTTCTGGATAATATCGGCCTGGCAAGCCTTGTCTTGGTTGATACCACTGGAATTGCATTGTCACAAGTGACACAGTTATATTTACTTGTGCCTATATAATATCAGTATTGGTTGGCAACAACGTGATATGTTTCAGTCGTGTTGACCAAAACTAATCAGCATCTGAGACCATGTTGGTAATTATTTCCTTGGTCATTTAGATTTTGGATTCACTCTTAATATTGTCACTTCAAGTTAGTTTTGTTTTTTTACTTTTATCCCTAACACCTTGAACACAACTTAATCCAACTTGTTTGAGATCACTTTTAATCCAACTTCTAATATTTTTGACACTTCTATCCCTAATACTTTCAACACTAAATAATCCAACTTGTCTAAGTGATCTATCACTCATGTTTGAAAATATTTATGATCATTACCCAGTTTTTCTTATTTATTTTTGTTGGTTTTATGCATAATTGCTCACTGCTAGTAGAATCTTTTAATTTGTTTCTCCTACTAACTTCACACATTCATCTTTGAATTTTTATTTTTAAATGCTGGTTAGTGATATTATTTTATTTTTACTTTTTTTTGAACAACTGTGTTTTCTAATCTTTTTTGCATATGTAACTAAGAAATGAGTTATATGACTAATTACTGTGATCCTGATAGAATGCTATCTAGTAGCACATCTCTGCCAGGTATGGTTGATGGTTCTACTCAAATATCACATGCTATTTGTTCTTTGTGCTTGATTCCTGGAAGATTCCTTTAACATCGTTTCCTGTTTTGTTTTATTGTGTTTTTTTTTCTTTCTAAACTGGAATGAGTTAATACATGCAGTTTGCTGGAATCTAGTTTATGTGACTTGCTGTTGTGGTTGGTTTTGCAGTTGAGTTGTCATTCTTACACTTTGGTACATCATCTGAAGTACTTGATCACTTAAGTGGTCATAACTCAGCATTAGTAGCTCGCAGACACTTGTGTTCTATGTCAGAAACTACTTCTTGTGACATTGCTGCATCTGCTGTTATTCTTTCCAGCAAAATTGCACCCGGAGTTTTTATTGGAGAAGACTGTTTAGTTTATAACTCATCACTTTCTGGTCGTGTACTTATTGGATCACAATCCATTGTTGTTGGGTTGGATATAACATGCAAAAAAAAACAGGCAGAAGTTGATAATTCGTTCCTGTTTGCTTTGCCTGACCGTCATTGTCTATGGGAAATTCCCTTGATTGGATCTTTGGGAAAAATTGTTGTGTATTGTGGTCTTCATGATAATCCTAAGGTTTCTGTTGAAAATGGTGGTACTTTCGGTGGAAAACCATGGAAAAGGGTCCTTCATTGTCTACACATTCAAGAAAATGACTTGTGGAGTTCTGTGGGCAACCATGAGAAATGCTTGTGGAATGCAAAACTGTTTCCAATTTTGTCTTTATCTGATATGCTTAATATAAGCATGTGGCTTACTTGCTCAACTACTCGCAACTGTGAAAATATGGTGTCTCTATGGAGGAGTTCACATCGCAGCAGTTTGGAGGACTTACACAGATCGATAGATTTTTCACTGCTTTGCAACCAATCTAGTAACCACCAAGCAGATCTTGCAACTGAAATTGCTAGAGCTTGCCTTACTTATGGTTTGCTAGGCCGTAACTTGTCCCAACTATGTGAAGAAATTTTGCAGAAGGGTACTTCTGGAAAGGAGATATGTAAGGAATTTCTTGCAATCTGTCCAGTTCGTCAGGACCAGACGCATGGTATTCTTCCTCAAAGCAGAGCATACCAGATGCAAGTTGATCTTCTTAGGGCCTGTGGGGATGACTCAAATTCTTGTATATTTGAGCAAAAGGTTTTGACTGCAGTTGCAACTGAAACTGCATCAGCAGTTAACTATAGGGTTGAAGGTGAAGATGCATTTGTTTTTTTTTCCTTAAGAAAATATATTTCAAGCACCAATTTATATGCAAGGATAAAGCTGCTTAAGTACTTAATTGTATCTAGTGCGGTTGTGCCCCTCTTTTTTTTCTCCATATCATATATCTTGCGAGAATGCTTTTGTTCATACTCATGGAGGAATCAATCACTTATCTGGTTCTTTTCAAATGGAACCAGCCTTTCAAAAATAGACATTCGTAGTTTTGCTAAGAGTTCATTTTGTTCAGATTAAAAGATGCTGTGCTTATGGTTTAGGGGCATAAATGGTATCATTTGAAGAGGCAAATGGATATCCATTCTTTTAAACTATGAAGTTGCATATATGTTGTTATAAAATGTAATCTGCATGTATATCCTTCTAAATTTATAAATCTTCACAAATATCATTATTTCATCAAAATTTTTATCAATGATTGGTTAAAATTGCATGAGCAAAATGTCATTCCAATAATATTGACAATTTTGAATTGTCTTCTTTTCTGTTCTTTATTTGAGTGACTAAATTCAAAGGCACTTAGTATAATGTTGAAATTTAAACAATAATATTGAAAACTATGATCATTAGATTGTTAACTTTAAAAGAGATAAACTTCATTAATGGCATATATGCAATATTAGAATTTTAGAATGATGTAATTGTAAAATTAAATTTTAAGTGGCAAACATGAAAAGTAGTTTATCAGAGGATATATGTGCAATTTGGTTTCATGTTAAAGTATGTCATGTTGGTATATTCTGCACATATGCTGTGTCAACCTAGTTTTGCATTTTATATGATCTTCCATATAAGAATTAGAATTGTTTTGTATCACATCATTTTGTAGTTTGAATTTCTAACTTTTTGTTCATAAGCAAATGAAATAATGCAGTGGCACCTCTCTTTATCTGCATATATCCTTTTTGTCATTAAAGTCATGTTAACTTATGCACAATATCTTTTCCTAGGTGTTTCTTCTGGTTTCCAACAGATTCGTTCATTGTCGGAACAAAGAATGGATCCTAAAAGTATATTCCACCCTAAAAGAGCATGCATAGAATTACCAGTTCGTGTTGACTTTGTGGGAGGCTGGAGTGATACGCCTCCTTGGAGCTTGGAGCGTCAAGGTTGTGTTCTGAATATGGCAATAAATCTGGAAGATTCCCTTCCAATTGGAACTGTAATAGAAACAACCAAAAGTCTTGGGGTTTTGATTATGGATGACTGTGAGAAACAAATTTTCATTGAAGATGTTCTCTCTATCTCAACTCCATTTGATAAAGATGATCAGTTTCGACTTGTAAAAGCCGCACTACTTGTCACCAGAATTGTTCATCATGAAATATTGTCCAACTCAGGCTTAAAAATTCAGACTTGGGCCAAAGTCCCTCGTGGGAGTGGTCTTGGAACGTCTAGTATTTTGGCTGCGGCTGTTGTCAAGGGACTATTGCATCTCATAGAAGGAGATGAAAGCAATGAAAATGTTGCCAAAACTGTTTTGGTACTCGAGCAAGTAATGGGAACAGGAGGTGGTTGGCAGGACCAAATAGGAGGTTTGTATCCCGGGATTAAGTGCACCTACAGTTTTCCTGTACAGCCATTGCGCTTGCAAGTTATTCCTCTTGTCGCTTCACCTGAGTTAGTATTGGAGTTGGAGCAGCGTCTAGTGGTGGTGTTTACTGGCAAAGTATGCCCACTTACTGTGGTTCAATTGTCTTTTATTTTTCTTGTGGAAACTCTTATGGTGTGACCATTTGGCAGGTACGGCTTGCTAACCAAGTTCTGCAGAAGGTAGTAACTCGATATCTCCGCCATGATAACCTTCTGATTGAAAGCATCAAGCGCCTTGCTACGTTGGCAAAGCTTGGGAGGGAAACCCTGATGAATGGTGACATTGATGGGCTGGGTGACATCATGCTGGAAGCCTGGCAACTACACCAGGAATTGGATCCATTTTGTAGTAATAAACTCGTTGATAGGCTTTTTGCTTTTGCTGAAACCTACTGCTGCGGCTACAAGCTGGTCGGTGCAGGAGGTGGTGGCTTCGCTTTGCTGCTTGCAAAGGATGCAGTTTATGCCCAAAATCTGAGGCAGGCCCTCAAGGAATTCTCTGATCCCAACGTGAAGGTGTACAATTGGAAAATTTGTCTCTCCTAGTTATTTTTGACTTCCTCCTTTATATAGTGGTAAATGTGCACATTGAAATTTTTTGTATATATGCTAGTAATAAATTTTAGTTACTCTATATTTTTGGATGATGTGAAAGCAAATCTCATTAGCTACGGCAGATACAGATTGAACAAGCAACTGAACCTGGTCAGGCTAGCATTTCATTTTATCAACGTTGTAACTGAACATTTCTGTTTTTCAAGGGCAATACATCTGAATTTCATCTTGATAATCTGCTTTGCGTTTGTCAACAGTTCAGATCATCCAGTTAAAACATTGTTCTGAAGAAGTGGTCCTTTTTTCTCTCGTACATCTGGTATATGGAGCAATCTACAGAGCCACCTGATATGATGCTCGACTACATCCACCATATAGTTAGCGGTGAGTATAACAGAGGTGCAAATGGAAGTCTGCCCAATAGGTAACAGGTATTATATAATGCTTCTCTTTGGCTATAGGAATCACGGTTTCAGCTAAAGTTTGACCTTGTGATTCATAGTTTCTATGCCAATTAACGGTTATTTTTTTTCCCCAATTTTTATAACATGACAATTTTGTAGCAACCTCCACTCTTGCCCACTTTCAGCTGTCAAGCATAACCTGATCTATGTGGTTTCTTTGGTCTCTTAAGCTCCAGTTGAAGGTTCCCAGAGTTGTATTGCAGGTGAACAGTATTACTTCCATAACGAGATCAATATATTGGCAGCTTCTTCAATTCCATCAGTCCTTTCCGTAACGTTAGTGAGCTTGGATACCTCTGCAATCTGCGATGGTGGGATAGCCAGCATCACGGACGCTTCCCACTGACTATTGTTGCTCGTCACTCGCTTATGTTGGATCTTTGAGTTTTGTTGGTCCTATTTCTTGACTACCTTGCTCCTTTGCTGTGTCTATTTCTACTATCAAAGAAATGTTTTCGGTTCTTAATTATATAACCCTTCAAAACATCTTTTGTTTACTCGTGTGATAGATGAAGCCAATCAAGGTGCTTTACTCGCAAATCCATATTGATCTTACTCCACTCAATGGTACAGATTTAGCAGTACCGATGGATATCTCAAACTATAAGAATTTTAGGTAAAAATTAAAAGGGCACTCATAGTTTACGATTTCGGGTGATCTTTTTCTTAAAAAAAAAAAAAAGGTTAAATGAGCGTCCCTTTAAAGTGACTTGTCCAAAATAATTATTCAGCTGCGCAGAGGTTAACAATTAACTTCTATAATTGTAGAAGATATATCTAGCTTTTATAACATGTAAAAATTAGTAATTAGCTGTTGCAAATATATTATCTGATCATTTGACCGTTGTAGAAGTTGGAGATAACTTCTACGATAATTTTATATCATTTTAATTTTAATTTTCTGAGTGATAATTGATTAAAACAACATTTGAATGAACAGATCAAATAATGAAGATTACATGACATTTATTACATTTTAAATAAATATAATCTAAATCGAGTATGTATAAATTAGCATATCTACATGATTATGTATAAATTAGCATATAACTTTTATAACGTATAACAGTTAACGATTAATTTTTACCCATTGTTGAAGGTAATCTGTAGCTTTTACAATATTGTTGAATCTAAAAGTATTTTTGAGATAAGGGATATTTATTTATTTTTAGAGAGGTGCTCATTTAATTTTTTTTTTTTAAAACAAGGGCGCTCATCCAACGAAAATATAAATTATGAGCATTCTTTTTTATTTTTGCCTAAAATTATTATGACGGTGTTTTTGAATGTTTTGTGAGTTCATACTCATCAAAGCGCTTTGGATAAATTAATACAATTAAATTCTTCTCAAATTTGTTATTATATAAAATCTAAAAAGTTATCCATATCATTTATGATTGAATAAGACAATTGTCGTTTTATATTCGTTTTGTCCCCTTAAATTGCAGTTCAGATCCCCTTAAATTATAGAATAAAAAGTGAAATTTAAATTAGAATATATACTTTTCTTTTTCATTTTATCGCAGTATTCTACTACCACCCGATTCCATGTCAATGTTAGTTGGCCACGCGTGCTAGGTCATCGCCACTGCAATTTCGTCTCGCTGCTGTTCCTGTTTGTGACGGGCAACCGACGAGAGCCAGGAAAATTCTACTCCAAATCTACTTTCGATTTCTGTTCCTTCCAAATCCTTGTCTCTTTCCCTGATCAACGGTTTCTTGATTTCGATTGGTGATCTCCATGAGTGGAAACGACCGAATCAATCTGTGATAGGGCTAGGGCAAGACTTCGACCTTCCTTGTTTGATTTTGCCTCTACGATCTTGTGGATGGCGACCACGAGCCCTCCGAGCCCCGGAGGCACCGGAAGCGTCGACACTGCTCCGCTCCTCAGCACCCGGAATGCCGGTAACCGCTCCAGAAGGGGTCGGGGTGTCCTCCGAGCCTCTCGGTTCCTCCGCCGGGCGAGCAGCAGGCATATGATAACGGAACCATCGATGATGGTGCGGGAGACGGCGGCGGAGCATCTGGAGGAGAGGCAGAGCGACTGGGCCTACTCCAAGCCCGTGGTGTTCCTCGATATCATGTGGAACCTGGCATTTGTGGGCGCGGGCGCTGGGGTTCTGATCATGAGCCGGTATGAAACGCCGTCGATGCCTCTTCGGTTGTGGATCGTCGGGTATGCGCTACAGTGCTTTCTGCATATGGTCTGTGTTTGTATTGAGTACCGACGTAGGCAGACGACCCAGAGGGCTGTTCTGAACGAGGAAGAAGAAGGGGGGAGTGGAAGGAGATCCGGATCAAATTCACCGAGGGCGACAGGAGAAGCTGTGGGGGATGAGCAGAACGATAGCACTAGGTAAGGAGCGTAAATGGTATTTATCTTAAAAGCTAACAACTGATTATCATCGCTCCCCATCTAAATATCCATACGCAGTGTAGTCTCCATTCATCACTTTTTTTTCTCACGGCCTTTCCCATTTCATGCTAGTGTTATACCTTGTCTATGTTATTTGGTGAATGACGCAACTTATTTTGTTTGAGATATTAACGCAATAGCAACTTTAGTCCAGAGTGGTCATTCAAGTTATGGACAGCAACATAAAATTTAGAGGAGAACTAGATAAGCGTTAGGAACTGTCCTAATGATTGTCTCAAGGTGAAATTTTGATCCTTCATGATAGGTGCCATTGGAATGAATAAAGTTGAGATGTGAAATTGTGAATGCTATCATAGAAATTTAAATTATAACGCTATCATTAGAAATTTAAATTATAATGCTATCATTAGAAATTTATATTATGATGGGTGCTCATCTGTTTAGTTTTAGAAGGAAGCATTTGAGATGATAAGAGTGCTTCTAGGCTTCCTTGATTCATTTGAATTATTTAGACATTTATTCAAACACTGGAAGAATTTTCCTTTCTTTCTTTTCCCCTCTACTTTAATTCCTATCTCGCAAAGTAAAACAACCTAGAGGTGGAAAAAAGGGGGGACATCTTAGATGTGCTTGCCCCCATCCAGCAGTTTGGAAGAAACACAAGCTGCCTTGAAATTGTGAGTCAATCAGGCCTAGAGTAGTTAAATTTGGCCTGTGATTTCTCCTTTTCTGAGATTTTCCTCTTGATCATCGTATTTTCTCATGAATGCTTTAATTATGTAGACAAAGACTTGACCCAGCCTCTTTAAGAATCAAGTTCCATGGGAGCAGTAACTGACATATATTGGGCTTAGGAGAGCATGCACGATCTGTTAATAGAAGACAATCCAATCTTTTGAGGAAAGAGAATGAAAGGAGAAGATAAAAGGGAAAAGAACTACTTGCAATTAAACTTGGTTTATTATTCATGTAAGATGTTACATACATATATAGCCAACTCGTATGTCTAGCTCCTATTAGCTTTGTCTAAAAGAGACTTTATTTTGGATCACCGAATGGACTAAATTCAGTATGCTCATTCTAATACCTTGGTCCACAGTGGAGTAAAATTAATCAGTAGTCACAATTGTAAAGATAACATCTTATAATGAAACTTGAAACATAAATTTAATACCACACACATTTATTGCTGCTATTTGTTGCTAATGGGTCATCAATGACTAACCTGGTAAAAACGTGCATAATATATCTTGAATGTACGGTGTACCTAATGTGATCGAAGTAATTACAATTTACAATTACAGCTGATTATCATCTAGATCTTTGACCATCATGTGTCAACACCATCACACTCTTCCAGAAGAAGTCTGATTATGTAAAGCAGATAATCAATCACAAATTTAGCTCTACAGTATAGTTATGGGTGGCTGGAAGTAGCCTCAGACAAAAGAAACTTATCTTCTTTGAGAATGTGAGCTTTGACAAAGTTCTGTCCTTGTTTGCTTGCATTTGGGTTCATACAAATTGATCGATCAGATTTAATGATGGCAATCTAAAATTGAGCATACGTGGCTCAGACCACACTCACATAACCAAGTTTGAAGATCATCTGAGCAACACCATAGGGCATGTGAGAACATTTCCATACAATAAGTGTGCAAGATCCTACAATCCGGGACAGTCACAGCATGTGGAAAACATAGGATGGAAAGTGGGCCAGATGTCTGCCATAGTGGACTAGAGAACAGTGCATCAATGCTCTTCCTGCATCAGACTAATATATGAAAGGGCAATACACCATGACTTTCTTGAGCTCGATGATCAACAAGCTGAGTGGCCATTGACCATTACAAGTAATTCTAGTTTGTTGATTTGATTGTGGTAGGAACAATTGTAATTGGAAGGTGGAAAAAATCACTTTATGACTCTATTCTTATTTTAGCAATTAAACAATTGTGATACACTGATACATCAGCCAGTGATAATGACACAACTATGGTGTGAATATTCAATGGGACAGTAAACATATTACATGGCTGTGATGTAACTGGAACAACTACAAGAGCTGGTAATAGGACTGCTGAATTGAGAAAAATTAAGTTGTTGGCAAGAATGGATTAGCTGGTGAACAGTTAGCAGAAAAAACATAGAACTGCTGAGACTATAGACATGCCTGAAAACTATACACAATGATTAAGTAGAAGATAAGGTGTTGTAATTATTGTGGAGACCTCTACTATATGCAACTACAAGTGTCTTTCCTCTAGTACTGTTTGCTCATTTGAACCTCCCTTCCATCAGAATCGTCATAATCAATCTACACAGGTGACACAGGTTGTGAATATTTTACCTTCTGCTAGCAATACATGGCATGTATTTGAAAATGGAACTGAAGTCCACAGCTTGAATTGATCCATAGATCTTTCAATTTGTTGAGGAGAAAAATTAGTTCAGTTTTGAATTGATTTGTGGATAATCACTTGATTCAATTGTTAGACACTATAGAATAATACCTAAACTTTGAGTCAAAGGGCAATTCAAAGTGATGATTACATGAAATTTAAAATAATTAATTGTTCATCTAACTCGATGAATACACTGGAGATGGACATTTTGGTTCAAGGTTGTTGCTTGCTCTGATACTATAAAGCAGAAGGTGTTCAAGATTCGAAGTTTCATTTGTGCCATTGTTTTGGTCCCTGGCTGGTATGAGATGGTGTTAATGGCATATGGATGTGATGGAAGAAGATTTGAATGAGTCGAGGATGAATAGGTTAGATCCTTAAAATAAGTAAGAATTGAATGTGTGACAATTCTTTAAAAAAGGTTTAGGTGTTTAGCTTGTGCTGGTTTCAGTCAGCCAGTGGAATGAGCTGTTTCAGGTTTCATCTATGACAACCGATATGAAAGGAATTTTTTCCTTAATATAATTCTTATAGAAAAGAAATTAGGGTTGATTGGTTAACCAGTCATTATGCTATAATAATTAGACTAACACCTAAACTCCTAACCTTTTGTTTTCATTTAAAGGTAGCCCCTTAACAGGAGGTGAATTCTCTTGTAATTGTGCCCATGCTGAGGAATTTTCTGATTATTAAATTTTTGGCCTTCTGAGTGTTCTGATTTTGTTTTACTGTCTAAAAAGTGTTCTAAAATATCAAAGTTTATGTGATTCTTAATCATGGTTTGGCTTAACAATCTTTGATTTGTTTGGATATTGGCCTTAAGTTTCACACTTCATTAAGGATTTCTTTACTAATTCACTAATTTATTTTAATTTTTATCTTGTGCCTCCTAGCACCAACTATGTGTAAGATTTTTGTTACATTGATTATCCTTCTTTACTGATTCACTATTTTATTTTAAATTTTTATCTTGTGCCACCTAGCACCAACTATGTGTAAGATTTTGTTACATTGATTAGCCTCAATCAAAATTTGACACTTGACTGAAGGTTTGTATTTGTGAATTCCCTTTCAAAATGCAATACCTGTATCTTCATCTGACATTAAAAAATTCCAGAACTGATGGGTATTTTATGTTTTCTTCTTATATTTTCAAAGAAGTTACAGAATTCCCATTTTCTTGATACACTAACAACAACCAAGCCTTATCTCACTAGGTGGGGTTGGCTATCCCATTTTCTTAATCCCATTATTAAATCCCTTTTCTTCTTAACATGTGTAAGTTGCTTTTTCAGTTTTTCTTGATCCTCTATGATCTCACTTTGACAGTGTGGTGAAACACTTGGAGTCTGCAAACACTATGTTCTCATTCATATGGTGGATTGTTGGTTTTTACTGGGTATCTGTTGGAGGCCAAGAGCTGACCCGTGATTCTCCCCAACTTTACTGGTTCTTCTATGGCATAGATTGGTTGTCATTTTAGTTCTACATCTGAAGATTTAGTATTGAATAGGTCGTTTTATCTTTGTTTGCAGGTTGTGCATAGTTTTTCTGGCATTTGATGTGTTCTTTGTTGTTTTCTGTGTTGCTTTGGCGTGTGTAATTGGTATAGCTGTTTGTTGTTGTCTGCCTTGTATCATAGCAATTTTGTATGCTGTTGCTGATCAGGTATGCCACCTTGACTACTAGTACCAATTTTCTTGCTATTATGCATCTACATCCTTTCTGTTGACGAATTTTATTGTCAATTTAGAGCAATTTGTTAGACTTAGATTCTGTGAAATTTCCATATTGATTGCATGGTTTGTTAACTTGAGGACTAAAAAAGGTATTATGATATGCAATATCATACTAAAGCTCGTTTGGATATTTGGTTGCTTCATTGGTTCTTATACACAGCCTTACCCATCGAACTAAATTTGCATGTGATCTGTATTCTCAACTATGATGTGAAGGCCATAATTGGTGTAGACTTTAGTGGGCGCTCGTTAATATTTTGCAGTTCTTTTCTTGCTAGACTGCTGTATCATTATCTATTTTAGTGTTCTTTGGTTTTACTAAATTTCGTGTTCAAAGAAAATTCTAGTTTGAATGATCATTTTTGTAGGATAGTTGAGTGACTTCCGACATACATTAATCTGCCTTGCTGTGGCAGCCATATTCCTTTTTAAAACTGGTAGATATAACATCCAAGTTTTATATAAGCTTTTTATACCTTTCCCCAAATTGTCTGTTATGATTCATATCAATGCTTCAATAGGAATCTTCAGCTACACATTTTACTTAAATTGTGTAAACATGATTATTTGATGGAGTTGAAATTAATTGGTTGGATGCCCTTTTTTATTAGTTTTAGAAGTAATTCACTCTTTGGGAATTTGTTGAGATATTTAGAAGTAATTCTCTCCACTGTTATATTGGGAATTTATGAAGACATTGATTATTCTAGATCCACATCAACCCATGAGAATGACCTTTATCAAAGATTAATATTCCCCATTTTGTGCTTACTTAGCTGGCTACTAGTGCTTTTTTTTGCCATGGATCATAGGGCATGGTTGCCATGCTTAGTACTGGCATATTTCTTACTTCGGATAATTGGTACGTTTGGTATTGTGGTAATTGAGATGTAGAAAGTATTTGATGCATTTATTGTAAAACAGGAAGGAGCATCCGAAGAAGATATATGCCAACTGCCAAAATACAAATTTCGGAGGATTGGAGATCCTGAAAAACTTGATGAGATATCGGGGCCTTTTAGTGGAATCATGACCGAGTGTGGAAGTGATTCACCTGCAGAGCATGTCCTTTCAGCAGAGGATGCTGTAAGTTCTGAAGCTTCACTATTTTCAAACATTACTTTTCTCTTTACTGTAGTTCACTTTCTTGCTGATTGCATGTTATTATATTATGTATAAAATAAAAATTAGGCACACTGCCAACCAAAAACACACTCTATGTTGTTTAGGAAATAGTCCTTTTTTTCCTCTCATATTTCTTGATTTTTATTGTAAGTTTTTTCTTCTTGTCATAAAGATCGAGCATCTTTTATGTGAAAATAAATTTTATTATCCAACAGCATCAAAATATTTACAATTATTTTTTATTTTATTTACAATTTATTTATTTATTCTTGAAAATGGAAACTGAAAGTGAGTTTTCACAAACTGAATAAGAAGCATCGTGAAAATTGCAAGTGCTGCAGTATATTGTTCTGTGTTTATTAGAATTTAGATTACATTTCCATTCGGCTAAAATTTTAGAAGCTCATGAAGCTTGTTTGCACTGCAATAAATTTAAGCTATCTTGTATGTTGAAGTTATGTTGAATCTTTTAACATTATTTTTGCATAGTCTATTATTTTTATGCGTGAACTTGTTACTTGTCTCAGACTAAAATGGAGTTCTATGTAGATGTGTATGTTAGATTTAGTGGAAATTTCTTACCGAAAGTGACGTTTGATAGGGTAAGATTTGAAACCTTTTTGTAACATCATAAAAAGAAAATTTATGTTTCCGACTTTGATCTCAAACCAGTGCCCATTCTCCTAGAGATCCCAGACTTCTCGCCCATGATATGAAACGGCGGTAAATGGTCTAGATCTAGGAGCCCTCCATAAGAAATCTTATGCAAGGCCGCTCCATAAACCTGTGTTTGCATATTTCTATACTTTGTACCAATAGTGACACCATGAGGGCCATCTATTCTGTAAATAATGCAAATTACTGTTAAGCTTCGTTCTCTTTTCTTCCACCTGCAGGAATGCTGCATTTGCCTCTCACCTTATGAAGATGGCGCGGAGCTACGTGAACTTCCATGCAGCCACCATTTTCATTGCGGTTGCATAGATAAATGGCTGCACATAAATGCCGTTTGCCCCCTCTGCAAGTTCCACATTATAGAATCTAACAACCACGGAAGGGAGGAGGTTTAGATGATGATGCTGTACTGGAAATTCTACGTCTATTGCCTTGTAACTATGAGTGGCTTGTATCAACTTGTGTGATTCAAAGAGCGAAGTCATAACTTATTTGACCATACCTTAAGTGTAGCTAATGTCCAATAGAAGAAAAAAAGATTGTTGTGGAACGTATGCCGAGGTACTGGTCTTAGATTGGTGTAAAAAAAATTTTTAAGTTTTTTTTCTCTCTATAAATTATTTCTCTTACATATATGAGTTTAGTGGAGAAGATTAGAAGGTACATGAACTACCTCATAAAACGAACACTGTGACACTAACTTGAGCTTAATTCGCCAGTCGGTTTTATGTATGAGAAAGTACAAATGCAATGTGATGAGATGTTTGGCGTAGGTTTGTCTTGAAAAAAATTTAGTGAAGGAACGAGCTGAAGGAATGACCAGATGAAAGTCAGCTTGAGATCGTACATCTCTTTTCTAGCAAAAGGGTGGTTCGTACATGTCAAAGCGTTCCTCACTTCACATTGAATGGAGGGATTATGTTACCGGTACGGAGCAGCCTCTTAGGTGAGAAAATATTTTAATTCTCGGACCTTGCATGAATCGATCTTGTCCAATCCGATAACTTTACCATCTAAATATCAACTCAATTATGTCCATAAAGTCAACGTCTATTTGTTTTTTTTCCTTCTGAAAAGGTAAATATATAACCAAAAGTGTACAATCGTACCAAAGTGATTATGAAGTCTCTCATATCATACCGGATGAAATATCAGATTTTGAAGAAGATTCACGATGATATACACATATGCTCACTCGTGTATCATCTCTCACTCTCTCTATTATGCATTCTGATTGTCTACTCGTCCTCAATACAAAATACTAAAACTGAGGTATCAATTAGTACCGTTCATGACAGGGGCGGATCCAAGATTTTAAGTTAGAGGGGGCCACAGAATGAAAATAATCTATACCGTTGAACCCAGAAACTAACCGAGTAACCGAAGGCACTTTTCAAGGATCTAACCACAATCTTAAACACTTGAATGATTAAAAAAGAAAAAGGAAACTAAATTAGCATTTATAGTCCTTAGTCCTTAATATAGAAATCTAACATAGCATAATCTAATCACTACATAAAATTTCATACCATGAGATTACTCATTTGTGTTATGCATCCTATAAATCGTCCGTCGCTTTCGGGCGAGTCTAACATGGTCTTTCGTTTGGGGCCCTAATAAAGTAAGTTGCATTCACTATAGAGCCATTCAAAACTATGAAAGATCTTTCCTCAGCAGATTACGCGTGCCTGATATAAGTAAGTTCCCGAACT
>JBBPFQ010480314.1:0-28730 GCA_037974815.1 Kaempferia elegans | reverse complement strand
ACCCACGTCGGATGTCGCTCACAGCCGCGCAGGAAGCGTCGAGCAGGGTAACATTCTTGTGTGTGTGTATATATATATCAATTAGCCTAATTATAGCTTCCTAAGATAAATTTCTAGTTTGTATATAAATATGTCCCACTCTTCAATAAAGAGTATGAATTCTTTTTATCTCAAATAAGAGCCAATGAATAAATAACCAGGTAAAACAAGCCATTAAGATTTGTTTTTCTATTTTCTTAAATATTTTGTTCCAATATGACAAGAACCAAGCTTATTGTCCTTGTGTATGCCAAATTTTTTATTTACATATATTCTATAAAATTTGGTCTCTTTTATTTCTTTGTTTGAATTGATCAAATTGTTTCTCTCAGACCAATAGTCGCACTTATTCTCTGAAAACTGGCCTCTGTTATTTCCTTGTTTCGAATTGATCATACAATTAATTTCTCAGCCAATAGTCTCCAGATTAAACCAAAAACACAGAATGCTAGCCTTAATTTCAGGAATCTTACAGTATCAGCACAACCAGGACTAAACGAAACTAAACTAAACACAAGTTAGATAATATTAGGCAATAGTACACAAATAATCCTTAATTGGATGCAGAGCCTTCTGAACCTTGCATAATTAGAGAGATTGGATCTTTACGTCAAACCATCATTTGTTTAACAATAGGATAGGATAACAGACTAGAAGGATGATAATGCAGCCCGGATATATATATAATTATCTATACTCCTAGAAGGTTCATTTTTAATGTGCATTGTTCAATGTGAATTGGTCAGAAAGGAGCACAAAGGAGCAGCCTGGTGCACGATGTTCGTCAATGCGGGTCAGGGAAGGGTCTATTATATATAGTCTTAGCTTGCTTTGCAAGAGATTTTCGAAACTCGAACCCGTGATCTCCCGGTTACACGGCATATGCAAGTGGTGTGCAATAACCCTTCAGGAAGTAGCACAATAACCACAAAATACAAGAACAAGAAAATGGAGATTCAAATAGAGAAAATAAGGTTTTAAAAGGCATATGCAAGTGGTGTGCAATTGACTCACTGCATAGCACATAAAAGGGAGCTGCTGTTGGTATTAAAAATATTAAGATTATTTACATTGATAAAAATAACATATATATATAAACTTCCACAACAACAGCATTCTCTTTTGTGGGTAACTTCCACAACAATAACATTCCAGCATTGGTGTTTAATGCCAGCCCTTGTCCAATTCCAGCAATGGCGTTCTAGTAGTGGTGTTTCATGATGTCACATGATTCTTTTGTCTCAAGAGCATGTTTTGATGCTTCTTTTCTTGCTACAGGACAGACATAAGCACAGTGTTTTTGCAGTGGCAATATTATTTGTGCTTATGAGGTGATTGCATCTCCCCAATTAATGCTATGCCAATCGTACAACAAGATGATTACTAACATTTTTTTATCGCAAACGAGCTATTGAAAGATATGAAATATATGACTTTTCTCTACCGCCAATAATATTCAAATTCTAAGATTGATTTTTTAGTTTCATCTACAAACATATCCTGAATTTTTTGCAATTTTTGAAAATTGAAATTATTTAATGTTTTTCATTTAGTTTAAAATGAAAATCTAAAAAATTCTTTTTCTCAACAATATCTATGCAGCATGAAGTATTTCATTGGCACAAAGGTTGTCTGTTCAATGGGAGACACTGATGCCTTAAATAAAATATGTATTTAATGTACTTGAGAAAGTTACTATGCTAAGAGCTAAGCTATTTAAACTCCTACGCATAATGTAAGACTGATGCTAAGTATTGGGGATAGTTGGAAAATTAACCTAACAGTCACTAGACTTATCATCTCATTTGTTGTGAATGTGATCAAGAAATTTCTAGGACTTTATGTCATGATCATTGGGCAACAAGAATATTCCAAGAAAAGGTCCAATATATCGTGATCAATAATCATCTCAAGTTGTAAGATACAAATTTGCATATTAGGTAGGTTCATCCATAGATAAGCAATCCACATCAAGCTATTATGTTATTCTGGAGATAATCTAATATACTGGAAGAGCAAAAAGCAAGTTCTAGTGGCCAGATCAGAAGGCAAAATACAAGATTTTGACTCCAGCCACATATTCGCTCATCGCAAATAGTTGATCACTAAGTTGATACAACTCTTTCTGAGTAGATGCATGACAGTCAAACTGAACATTGCCTCCGTTCCAATATCTCATGAGAGAGCAAAACATACAAATATCAATTGCCACCTTGTTAGAGAACTGATGGATTACCACATCATGTATTAGCTCCAATCTTCAACTAGAAGGATTAAATCTTTTTAGAGGTCCTAGAATTTAACAAATTTATGACAAGATGGATTTTACAATATTCTTGAACAAGTTTGAGGGGAGTGTTAGAGAACTGATAGTAAATAGACAAGGGTCTACTTATAAATATACAAACCATAAGGATGTAACAGTAAAGACGATAATAGGATAATAACTAGGTAGAGGAGACTACCTAAGGGGAATGTCATAATAATTCTCCTTAACAAGACAACTAATTTAATTCCTAGCTTCTCTAACGATTCATTATTTACACATGAAGAGTTTCTGAGAGAGTTGCAAGACACTAATTATAGTTGATTGCAGTGATCAACAAGTCATACTCACTGGAAGGTAGTTAGAAAATATGCTTTACATGTCAAACCATTCATGAGCAAACTTAAGCCAGTGATTGTTCAGGCGTCATCAAGGCAAAACTATATTACCAAATAATATGTTGACAATAGAAGTAAATTCACACTAGCTTCAAGACAAAAAACAAAACGAAAAAAACAATAGCCCTTATGGTATTAGTTGAGGAAACAATTTCTGATGCAATTGCTTAAAAACAACAAATTATGATGTATTGCCGTTTGATGCCACTGGATAAAGTTCACATGGTATTACATAAAGCCAAACACAATACTGATTCAATTATTTATCTTCCCAGACTTAGCAGCAAAAAATTTCAAATGATATAGTTATTGTGAACTTAAAGTGCAAATAAAAATCAATGACTAAATGATTTTATAGATCGTATAGCCAAAAAGACCAGGTCACAAAGGAGTAGTACCTTGGGTTCTGAAGAAGTTATCCTCATTGTAAGTAAGACTCTCTCTAAACTTCTTAAAACTTCATCTTCAGTTTTACCATTAATAAACAAAAGTTGTCCTCTGGGTTCTGATGATAGTAAAATGTATTTAGTGGTGAGGTCATAAAGTAATATGTAGAACTGTAAATGAGGTGAAAAATATTCCCCTCCCAAGAAACACTAAAAGTCATATCACCTACCATTATATAAAATTTACACTAGAAGTTTATATAAAGGGACGGGAGGAAGAATACAAGTTTTATTGAGGATCAAACTATGAGTCAAACATTTAAAGGCTAAAAAAGAATAAGGTCAATTTAAAAGAAGAGCTAGCTGAAGACTAATTCCATCAATATTCTCAGAGGAATCAAGTCAAACATAGCTTCAGTTTGGTTCAGATTATTATTGGTTACTTAGGACTCTGTTAGATAAGAATAAGCTTGGTAATTGTTTGAATGTGCATTTGTCAAGAGTTTTGGCCAATATTGTTTCCTTTTTATAACTTTCAGAGACTTCACATTGGAATATCTCTTAAACAACATAAGATTATCCAACACTTATCTTAAATCAAGTTTAGAATCTAATCTGAACTTGATTTAATAATTGCATAAAATTCTCTTCCTTAAACGATCTTCCTTTGCACCTTTTGTGCATTTGTAACAGAAGAATGGCAACTTAGCACAAAATGAATCTACCAGCGATTTAATGCCATCTTTGCTTTTTTCTCATAAAAATTATTTGAAATAGAGTACATGTGGTGTCCTAAAATAGATTAGGACAATCATTTTAGCTCGACACAATCTTAAAATGTTGTTTTCATCCAGAACCTTGTTCATTGTAAGAAAGTGTGATTCAAGTAGGTCAGATCTGAGACAATGTTTAAACGGGATATCTGAGATCTTCATAAAATTTTGGCTTGCCCAAGTTAGGATATGCAAACACTTATTAAACCAAAGTTGCAAGGAAGTGAAGCAAAGACACAAAAATGAGGGAACAAAGAACCACTTGCATTGCTAATAATTAATAACTTAGACAAAAGAGTTGGCTCCGACTTCTAGTTCTTTCTTATTTTGGTGTACCTTCTGTCTTCATTAGATTTAAAATCACCTATTAGATAGTAGATTCATGAACATTATAGAAACCTTCAAAATAAAATATGTACATTGAACTAAACAACCTGTTACTTCTACCCTATCTTTGAATCATCTTCCTCTTCTCCCTTCAAAAGAGCAGATCATTCGGTCAGACTGTTTCTCACACTGTTGCAGAGGACAAAACCACTCACTGACTGTGATTTATGAACATAGAAGTTAGAACCAGATCCCACCACCATAAGGAGTATGACATCAGTTTCTGCAATACATGATTCAAGATCCTTGTTTAAGACAGAACCAACTCACTGTGATTTATGAACACAGAAGAAACCAATCCCACCACCACAAGGAGTATGGCATTCTCCAATACATGATTCAAGATCCTTGTTTAAGGTATCCTTTTCAATCTAATTGGTTATGGTTAAGTGTGGTGATTCTAATTGGTACCGTTACCTTTTCAATGTACAGAAACACCAACCAACTATAAGCCCATTACATAGTAAGTGCTCACTTGAAAAACTGATTGTGAAAATATAAGGACACCTTTCTTTGTTTTCTTCCAAGAAAAAGAATTGCTGATCACTTATTGCTCCCAATATTAATCAGCCCAATTACAGATGAAGAATTGGTCAAATCATATTAAAAGTGGATGACAAGTAAAAGAAAATTATTACTAGGCAGATCATATTATTCTTTCCCTTCCACTTTTGCATATTTTCCCACAAGAAGAAAAAGGTAAAGACAACTTGTTTATTTTCTTTCCATTCCTTTCACTTTTCCATTAATCCATTTTTCTTTCCTCACTTTTTTTTTTCAACCATTAAGTAACCAGTGTAAAAGTATTACTCTAGTATAGGTTCCAGATACAATATAAGGCACTCAACAAACGTTTTAACATTGCTGGTTTAGAACACAATAATCGGACTGAACCAGTCAGTCGGGCCAGAAAAAATCAGAACTCGGTCCGAGCTTGTCCAGTTATAGAACAGGAGCAGATATGCATCCAACTGGGGAAAAAAATCCAATTGAACTGGCTTATAACCGGGAGGAACCAGTCCGTTTAGTCATTCTTCCAAAAAATTCCAAAATATTCATTTATCTGCTCTAATGTGAGATAGTTAAGTATTAGATGCATAGATGTGATAGTTGTGAACTTTTAATACTTGAGATGTATGGTTTACAACTTCTATTAGGTGTTTAAAAATTAAGCACCTGATTTGAAATTTTCAGATTTAAATTTTTTTTATCAATTAGAAAAGTTAAATAGAGCTGGTCTCGCGTTGGCTTGTTTGGGTCAGTTCTCAATTTGCTATGCATTTTGACCATTTGACACATAATTTGACTTGTCAACATTATGCCGAAACTTTTCCAGTTCGATTTCCAGTCCAGTCTTTATAAAGGTTAAGAAAACATCCCTTTAATAATCCCCACGACACCTAAGTACATGTAATTTCAAGGGGTCAGCTAATCCAAGAGTTTAGGGGATCTTTGTATTTAATTATACAGTATTTTGGGAAGTCTGTCAACAACCAAGCATAATTCTCCTTTCTTGGGCCTGGAACAGAACACGTCGAATGCTAAGGATCAACAGATAGAATTCAACCAAGAAACTTGCAATTTTAGCCACATGGATTCAATACTTGGATTGCCAACTACTGAGGTTAAACTTCTTCCCAGGGTTTAAGATTTCGGTGCCGTACCGGTCGAAACGGGCGAAACATCTCGTTCCGCCCGCCGACCGGCACCGGCACCAACCCGGCACGGCGTCGTGACGCCTGCAGCAGCACCGGAGGGGCGTCGTGACGCCTGTGGCCAGGCAGCGACGTCGGCGGAAGCAGAGGAAAGGAATCGCGGCCACTGCGTTGCGAAGCGAGGCGTCCGGCAGAGGCGGAAGCGTCGCCGGACGCTTCCGGTGCCGTCGGAGAGGTCGCCGGAGGCCTCCGGTGCCGTCGGAGAAGTCGCCGGAGGCCTCCAGCGTCGGCGCCGGCGTGCGAGCGTCGTTGGCGTGCAAATCGCGGGCGTCGCGCCAGTGGTTAGGGTAAAAACTAATATCCGGTTTAAATAATTAAAACAATTCCCACTTAAATGAGGTATTTTATAAGCCCCAGTTAAGTTATCCCAGTAAAATATAAAATTATATTTAAAATATTTAAAAAATAATAAAATTTATTAAATAATATTGAAATTGTTTTAATGTTTTAAATTTTATTTAAAATTTTAAAAAAATTCTAAAAAATTCTAAACTTTTTTTAAAAATTCTAAAAAAACAAATTTATATTCTGGTATTTTTTAATTATTTTATATTTTTTAATTATTTTATATTTTTTAATGTTTTAATATTTAGTTGATATTCTAATATTTGTTTTCTATTTTAATTATATGTTATTTAAATTAATAATTAATTAAATGAATAATTAATTAATTTATATAATTATTATATATAAAATAGAATCATTTTATTAATTTATATAATTTTAATTATTTAATCTGGGTATTGGATAGTTATAAAGGCTACCTAAGCAAAATATTACTAAAACAAATACTTCCACATAATTCATGTCACTCATTTTAGTATTAGTAAGGTAACATATTGTAATATATCAATTTTAATTTGAATTATTGATACATCAATTTTCTTTAATAAAAACTCTATTTAATTATTTTTTAAATTGTTTAATAATAGAAAACTTATATAAAGTTAATATATAATTTATTTTAAAATTATACCAAATAAATATATTTATCTAATAATTACTATATATATATAAATAAATAAATACCAAAACTGTATCGGCACGGCACAATACGATACCGAAACCGTATCGTTCCGATCTAGAACCGAAACCTCTGCACGGATCGAGATTTTAAACCTTGGCTGTGTTAACCAGAAAATAGAAGAGTAGCAATTTCCCTTTGGTTAAGGAGATGCAATTCTATATTTCACACCATCAGCTGATGATAAGTTGTCGACACAGATGAAACATTTGTCTCCATGGTGATTACCTGGGGCATCCAATGCTTACAAGAGGAAATTGGGTTGCAAGTTCCCATATTTCAATAAGAAAATCCCTCCAGTGAGGTAAAAGCCAAGCCCAAAGAGCAAAGTCCAACACTCCAATAAGAAAAGCCCTCTGGTGAGACCATAGCCATACCAAAAGAGCAAAGTGTTGTTTCTACTTTCTATTGTTCTCTCACACAACAAGCAAATAGGCTCAAATTGGATATGTTGGGATACTGAAAGGTTATTTTATGAGGAAGCAATCTTTGTGGATGATCCAGGCAAGAAATTAGACCATGGGAATGCTATAGTTGAAACCAGGTGCTTACTCAGGACATCAGTTTAAATGCCAACATTTAAGAAAACTAGATTTTCCTTGCACAGATTTAATACCGCACATCAAAAGTTGAAAACTATCGCCATTCATTAACAATACAAATTCCAGATGCAGAAAGAAATTTTTTACCCTGGTAAATTTTCAATTGAAGCAAGTAATATGAAAAGCTAAAGATTCAATACAGACTGAGAATTATATTGGCAAATTAGGTGTCAAAATATCTCACATGAATTTGTAGAAACAAAGAAAAACCTCATACAGGCACACTTCACCAAGAAGATTTGCCAGAGAGATCAATGAAGCATTAAATGTACACTAAAACTATATTTGTGAAATTTTGGTAAAGCGTGGAGTAATTAAGTTCAAAAAAGAGAAAGTGATTATGATTGAGAAATAAAATACCAGACTTTCTACACTGCCGCCTAGTCCTTCTGCTAGCCCTGATAACAAATCCAGAGAACAGACAATGAACTCTTTATCATATTGGACACCAGCTGTGGCATAGTCAACCTGTGTTTGTAATATCAGATATCAGCATCATTAAAACCAAACTCAATTATTAAAAAAATGAATGTTATCGTGGAGAATGATCTGCGAATAATATTGTTATGTTGAACACACCAACAACGGAATTGGCTATGGTTCAGAGGTTAATCATACAACACAAAGATAACAGAACTCAGAAGATAAATATATCAACAATAAGGAGTATTTCAAATATTCCTTTTATGGTAAATGGAAGTTCTCTAAGTGTTAAAGTTTATTTGCAAAATATCTCTCAGAATTTTCCTTTTGTTTGTATGATGTGGCCAAAATTTATTTTTAGCAAAATTCCCTAAAGTTTTACTTTATTTGCAAAACATCCACATGCTTCACAAAATCTAGTAAAACGAGATAGAGCTGGTTTTTTTGGTTGTGGAAATGGAAGGAATGAATTGAATCCATAGGATAAGCTGACTAGCATCTGTAAACGAAACTCAGGCTGTATTTCCTACAAGAAAGGAAACAGCTACAGAAAGACTAACGATCAGGAAAAAAAACCTCATAGGGAAAGGATTGGAAAATATTTTCCTAGTTTGGGTTTGATTAAAGAGAAGGAAACAAGTTTTTTTTCCAAACCTTTCGTTGGAGAGAAGGAAAGAAGAAAGGAAACTTTATTTGTTAAAGACATAAATTAACATAAATCAAAAATAGATTTTTAAAAAAAAGATTTTTAAAGTCATATTTAAGCTTCATTCCATGCAAACAGTACCTTTTTTCTGTCCAAATCAAATGGAAGTTTGATTGAACAACAAACTACGCAAAGATTTTTGCAATCCTTTCCTTCCATCCCTCAAGTTCAACCAAAGGAAAAGAAAGGAAAGTGCTGCCAAGAAAATATTTATGTCACCTAGTTTCCATCTATATCTCCTTCTTCGAAGGAAACATGCAATAAGGCAATTTTCCAAACTGAATATCTGAGGGCGGAGACACTTAGCAAAAAATAAAAAGGTTGACTTAGATGTCATTTACATGATCATATCAAGAAATTCATAACAATATAGCGAAGACTAGATGATTTCAAACCAAATAGTAGAAGCAATCCAAAAGTACCTTTGCTAATTGTTGGATCTGGATAATACCAATACATCTCTGAAATACAGGTTCAGCGAATTGAGAAAACCCAGGTCCTAAAGCCTGAGAAAAATAATAGGAATATGTCTGATAATGGAAAGATTTGTAAAGAATTTCAATCAAAGATTAACAATTAAGGTTGTAAAATCATAAGCACTAATTTCAACAGATCTTGCCAAAAAAACTATTTCGTTTGCCACCACAAGGTGAATGTAAGAAAAGCAACCTCAGTTCTGATGCCACTAGGGTGCAAAAACACAAGTTATATCAACTGATTCAGAGAAAACACAGTGAAAAAAGCAAAGATGTTCGACAGCACCCTAACCTTTTACTATTGTAACATACTTCTGGATTCACAAGACACATTAGCAAAGGTTAAATCATCTGTATAAAAAGTTCTTGTACCATTCAATAAGCCATGTGTTTTTTATGAAGAATTCCATTTCATCCTTATTTATTTGAACAATACTACTTGTGATGCATTCAAGAAACTTTGCTCCACCCAATCTCATAAGTTATGCATATGCGCATCCAAAGTGAGCTTCAGAGAGGGATTTCTCATGTTATCTTATAACTATTGTCTGAAGTTCCACTAACATCTCTGGCTCCATATAATATATTTTACCTATCTTATGCAGGTAGAGAACTGACAAATATGTTAGATCTACATATGTGATATATGAAAATTTCTAGCTAAATTTGTTAGCATTAGTTCAGATAAACACATTGCTAGAAGCCTAGGTTGGAATATTTTCCCATTTGTAAATAAATTTTAAATAAGACTTCAGTGTAGTTTATTGTTAATTCTTAGTTTTCTAAGGCATACATTCTCTGAAACCAACAACATAATTAGTAACACCAAAAATAAAGTTTACGATCATTATATGTATTCAAGGATGGCAACAAATTAGGAAATCAAGTAAATACATTTGAACTAAAATTTATTGCTTATTCAAATAGTTAAGTTCCAAAACTAAGTTTGAAGGTTAACATCTACATATCATAAATTACAGGATGGTTTCAAAATGCCCACTTTTTCATTTCATATCAATTTTATGCGCAAAGGTTTAAGCATGATCCAAAGAAAATTTACTGTCAAGTAGATAAAGCATCACTTTCATTGTACTTTTACAAGATAAACAATATATCCATTATTCAATACAAAAATATTGGACAATTTGCATGGAGTTGTTACGTATTAGTGCAAGTGAATGGACTGATTTTCGCTTACTAACTTTGCCCCTAAAAAGTTGCTGGTGAAGGGATGTTATAATTTAATTTTGTTCAAATTTGTGTGTCAAAACCTAAACGTATGTAGCACAAGGATTATTCATTAGGATCCACTTGGGTTATTGAAGAAAATTCTCTTTGGGTACAAATGATTCCCGGGGATTTCTGCAACAACTTACAGTCAGCTGATCAATGGTTCCCAAACCCCAACCTAATTCTCAAATAATATTACTATTAGCACAAGATCGAATCAACTGGTCGACAATGTGAAATCTTAAGTCATGACTACCTAATGTTTGCAGAAATATTATATGAAAAACAAGAGTAAACATACCTGTGCAATGGACGTGAAGCACTCCAGCAAAGGAAATAGATCTTTGTCAGCGTTAGCGAGTTGTTGCCATTTTGCAATCAATGGAGGCATCAATATTTCTAGATATTTTGGCTGCAGGTAGGTCATTGACATGTTGAGTTAGCATGTGGAGAAGGATCCATGAAGCCAGCAACAGAAATAACAGATTTCTAAATTCAATCCAAATTTTAGGCAAACAAGACAGGCGAAGAGAAATTAGCTTGCAAAAAATATAAAACCTGATTGAGCTCTGAACCCACTGCATCTGCTAGAGTACCGATGGCGTCATACAGAATACGCATGTTTCGTCTCTGGATAAAGAGCATAGACAAACTTATGGACAATGAATTGAAAATAAAGTTGACTAAGCCGTCTTTTAAACAAGTAGTGAGAATGATATGCATAACGTTAATTCACAGAAAATATTAAGGATATAAATCACGATCATAAGCTATAAAAGAAACCTGATATTTCCCATAAGCACATAACAGATGCTGCAAAATTATTTCTAGGCGAGGGGTCAGTTCCTCTGCTGCCTCCTGTCAGCAGAAACACTCAGTTGGTACCAAGAAAATATGATGTTGAGCAAATATAACCTACAAACTGAAGCATAACCTCCTCTAATGTAGCAAAAGCAGAACATGCTGCCTCTTGCACACGCTTGTTAGTGTCCAATATTCTTCGGAGCAGTCCCATTAAAATTTGGTCAAATTGCTCATATCCATTATTTTGACCAATGTTCTGAAATGGTAAGTAAACATACTTTAGGTGTAAACATATTGCTTCTCTCTTGATACAGACAAGAATAAAGATAACATTACAAAAACAACCATGGCAATATAATAATCACAACAAAAAGGCCATCAGAAAGCATTAACTGCTAGCAAGATCTATTCAGCAGTATTGGAACAAGGTTGTGTGTCACACCAAGGGCATGCCAATGGACACTTCGCCGAGTACAAGGGACAAACTCCTACCGGCAGGCCATGTGCAATTTTACAAGATTAAACTCCTTGGTTGAAACTTGAAAGCATTTCCATCTAGGATACTTTGCCAAGCATCATCGGTCATTAAATGGAATTCACCCAGTATTTAAACTAACTTGATGGACAGGACAGGATGGCTGACACATACAATGATGGAAAGGAAAAATGAAATTGACAGTAGAAATTTAGTAGCAAGAATTGTTATGGTTAACAAAGGGTACGTACAACTGGAAATTTAACCAGTTATGCAAGCATTCGAAATGTGTCATGAATATTTCTACAGTCAAAAAATTTTCTTAGGCACATATAAGAGATTTTGGGTTTCCTTCTCTCTTATTCCTTTTCTTTGGTCTATGCTTTAGAATAAATTAACATAAGTTTTAAAGCTACGACAAATTTGTTTTTTATTCTGAATAATGAGACCAAATTAAATTAATTCAAAGCAGTGTGGGATGACTATAAGTAATGCTAAAAAGATAAAGACTTAATAGAGAAAAAAAAACTTCAAGGATTTCTTTACAATGAGGGAATTTTGAGGCAAGGTCAAGGATAGACGGTCTTTATTTTGCCTCATCAGAAAGGAAAGGAAGAGAGTCCACAATGTGTAATTACGTCCCCATACCCACAATAGTGTTTATTTTCCACTTATTCAAATTAGAGTACACTTTCCCTCTACATTTCTTTTTCTTTTCCTTTACACTGCTGACAAGATTCCAAATAACACTGCATAAGGAATCAAGTGAAGCAGGAAAATGAACAGTGTAAAATAAGTTTTCTGAAATTTGTACGGGCTACATTACCTGAAAATGATTAAACTAAAATAAGAAGAAGAATACCACCAATGAAAATTTGTATATCTCTAATTTCTATAAGATCAAATCAAACAGGAATGAGACACTCTCAAGCCGTGACACAAAGCAGATTGAACATATACACTTTAACTACTTTATGATATATTAAATGAAATAAACGAAAGAAAAAGTCAGGTGGTTTCACTTAGGAGACCAACCAAGCTGAGTATGCATACCTGAATAATGAATTTGCTAAACCGAGAAAGGGTCCAACAAGTGATACTCCGTATAAGTGGAAATTTATCATCAAGAAGAGGAATGAGGAATTTGACAATCTGTAAACAAAATAATAGCATCAGTCAGTTAGCCAAAACACAAAATAAGAGTCAATGAGGAATTACAATTTGGGATACAAAAGCAATGCTGACCAGCCAGCATTTAATGTTACAATTGTTGCCCAATCAGGCCTAATTTATTCATACAACAGAAACCAATTCAGCAGAGAGGCACAGTTTGTGAGGCAGTACATGTTCCTTCCCCTCCCGTTACTTGGACAGAAATCATGGGGGAAAGCGCCGAATCAAACTTCTACAGAATGAAATTTGTCTGGAATGTTCTTCCCAGTTTTGATAGGAAACAGAGGATTGAAATAAAAAATGAAGATACCCAAAAAAAACTTATTTGTACATTTCTCCCTATGTGCTCCTCTGACAATGCCTTCATGGGCTCAGTATGCGGCATTGGCACAAGCCTCATGTCTGATGGGTTTAAAGTTGGGTAAAAGTAGCAGGCCAAGCAACTGGGCTTGGGCCATCCACAAGAAGGTTGGTTTGAGATGCGGCGCTGGCACAAACTCCTAGTGCGTTTTGAGTCTTTAGTTTCCTTACCATTATCACAAGACCACCTCCTCCCTCACCCCCACTCTTTCTTTCCTTTCCTCTTTCTACCTCCCTTCTTCAAAGGTTAAAGCATGTGAATTTCAAAACCCTAACAATAGGTTATTCTTGTCCTTTACCCTAAAGTTGCACTTCATGATCATCTAATTCTAGAACATTTAGCCTTCTTTTGTCACTTTTACACTTCTCATGGCAATATTCACCAATGAAACAAATTCAATATTCCCAACAAAGTCAATATGAATCTTAGTAATTCCTACTGTCTAGTTTGGAACAAGGTAAGCTATATGCTTACTTCATTTTTTTAGTAGGTCTCTTGTTCATTCAAAAATTCTCAATTAAACCTACAATAAACAATTTTTAGTTTCATTGCAAGATTGTAGTATTGCCAAATACAAGAAGGCATGAGACATGCTACTCCACCAATGACAAATTAGCATCAGCTATAAATTTGATATTTTTATGATAATGTGCAGTTTTTGTTTCTCAATAAGCCATTGCTTATCATAAGAAGCTAGCTAACAAGAGAGGTTGAATTCTCAGAACAATAACCCATAACAGGTACCATAGTGTTGTAAGACTCATTTTAGTTTTTACAAACTAAATTTTTTACAAACTAGAATTTAGGTAATGGAATTTCAAGGCGCAGTTATACAGAATTTTTTAACACTAAACTAAAGCATACGTGCTGAACAATGCAAGTATAAAAAAAATAGTACTAAACAGTTTGGTGGTTAGAATATAACTAAATACCTATTCATGTTACTAGATATACCTCAGGAAGATGGGGATAGAGACCATTAATGCATCCCTCTGCTATGGCACCAATAGCCAAAACAGCAGCCTCTCTCTCCTTCCAACTAGTGTCATTTGTATTTGATAGTTTTTGCTGTAAATTAAAAAAAAAACTAAAAATAAATAATAATAAAAAATGCAGGCAAAATGATGAGAAATGGACAAGCTCTAATCAACTGACATTGATCATCATATAATTTGAGACTGATTACTACACAATGTCTGCTTGACAATATATTTAAAGGATATGTAAGCATATTTAGTGTGCTATAATAGAGGACAATGCAATTCTGCAGACGTATCCCATTTAGGTTTTCAAGAACTAAGGTTTAAAATAGCAGTTCTTATACTTCTTGTATTGGTTTAAGTTCCTGATCTGAATGTTACTGTATCGGCGCCAATCCGTGTAAGCACATGACATGGACACAGTTAGATCAACCATGCAGGAAATGGAAGAACAGGAAGCGGAAGGAGAAGTTATAACTTCTGGATCTTACTTTTGATCGAGAGGTGGGAGGGATAACGGGTTAGTAATCTAGTTAATGGGTTTATGTTAATAAAGATTTGCTACAGCTTTTGAAGATCGATAGCATCAAGCCCTTTGAGATGAAGCTCACAAAATGAGAAGCATTGTTAGCTAGGATCAATCTTCCTCTGCCAATTATCTCTTCATTGGTCTCCACTGGCCCCCGGGGCTATGGTGCAGCGGTAAGGGCATTCAGTTATTTCCCAGGCACCACCGATTCGATTCTCAGCTATGGCGCATTTGCAGGGATTTTTCCTCCAAATGGAATTCGCAACTAAGGGATGATGGGTTTCTGGATCGTCCGCCGCAAATGCTTCCCGATTTACCCTGGTGGTCGGTGGGAAACTTCCGTGGGGCCGGGCCGGCCACCCCCAGATATAGCTGGGTTAATCATTTTTCATTGGTCTCAATAGGTTTGAATTGAAACTTACCCATGCATTGCCTAGTATGTTCATCCTTAACCATCTTGATTTGGCTTTGGACCACAAGTGGGATGGAAAACTTCAGACATGACCAAGAAAAGAAATGGTAAATCAAAGAAAGGACAACAGGACTTTTCATTTTGATCTTTTTAATTATTGATACTAGTTAGATTCATGGAACATTGTGGTATCTCATTACTGTTATTCCTCTTTGTTGAAAGAAACCATCTATTTTGAACACCAACACCTTTTTTTTCTTGATTGTATTTTTTAATTAACTTTTATTTTCTTTCCCAATCACATTCTTCTGCAAATTTCCAACTTAGCAGTCATTTTAGTGGTCTTCCTCTGCCAAGTATCTCCTCATTAGCCTTAATAAGCATAAGGCAAAACATATACGCATATAACCTAACAACGGTGATACAACCTTGATCTCAAGGGCACAGGCAAGACATCCATATGTTTCAATTTTATTCCACAAGTGAAATGTGAACTTTTCCTCTGCCTATGTAAAAGGAATTGCCTAAGTAGAAGGAATTGTAATCAGTACCAAGGAGCACAGGAGTTCCTTCTGGTCTCTTTTTATTAGCACTTTAATTCTAGTTAGATTCATGGAAGATTCTGGTATCTCATAGAGAGAAGCCCGCTATTTCAAACCAGCACCTTTTTCTTCCTCAGTTGCATTTTTCTATAAATTACTTTTCTTTTTCTTTCTCAGTTGCATTTTCCATGAATGACTTTTCTTTTCTTAATCAGTCACATTCTTCTCCATATTTCTAACTGTGCGGTCATATTAGACTCTCCTATAAAGAATTTTACCCAAAAAAAAAGACATGGAAATAGGAAAATAATTTAAGAGCCAAATATTCTGCAGTTTTCAATAAAAGATAGTTAGGGAGGTCTTGAAAAAGAAGGATTGAATAAAGATAGTTATTTTACACTTGAATAATTTATTATGAGATACTGAACTTGATTTTAAATTTTCTAGTGATACTCAAGACTAATAAACTCATCCCCAGCAGTATTTCACCCCCCTCCAATTCCATATTGAAAAAGGTAAAGTGTGCAAAGGCAACAGCTAATATTGAACTTGCATGTCTAGACACACGATTTTACCATAGCATAGAAAAGAGCTTGCTTCTGTAACTCAAAAGATCAAAGTTGGAGTGCGAAACAATGGTGTTGCACCATCAGCAATGACTAGTTCTTTTTCTTCAACTCTATGATAAAAGAATTAAAAGAAGCATGAAGAACTATGCTTCTCACTTCCATATTTGTGAAAATTTAATTGGAAGAATAAAATAATATATATTCTACAAAATGAATCCTCAATTTAGCTGCTCCCTTCACAGAACCCTCATCTATGTTAGAGATGAGGCATCCAACAGTCTACACATGAATTAATCCAATATGAGTTATACATCTTTTGCTAGTTTGTCTTTTCTTACTTCTGCTGATTTGGTATTTCTCTGTACAAATTCCACTTAATTTTTTGTGGTTGCTTTGGCAAGTAGTTAATAGAATTTGGAAAAATAAGCCGGTTCAGCTGTTACTATTCAAAATATAGGTGTTGAGATTACCTGTATCAAAGGCATCAAGGTCGGAAGAATCTCATCTCCAAAAACATTTGAAACAATATCTAGTCCAGCCGCACTTGATTTTCTTAAATTCCAAACATTGACTGTGTCTTCATCCTGTAAACAACAGCAAGAAAGCTCAGAAATGAGTGTTTGGATACCTAAAACAAAAGCAATGACATCAGTGTCTGTTGATTATACTTTTGCAATAGCTGGGTGACATATATATATATATAAATAATAAGATTAAGAACGTACATCCTCTGTAATATCAGATCCATGTAAACGAGATGAATGAAAACGAGGCTTCAGATCCTGTTCATTGGTACAAAATTCCAAGTCATTCCAAACAGAACAGTAAGAAGTAATACACACAATACTCAAAAACGGATAAATAACTATCAAATCAAGACCAATACCTGATCCCTATCTGGAAAAGACTCATCTTCCTGCAAGCAAAAGAATCCAGTTGACAAAAATAAAAAGTCATGAGAACAAGCAAAACACATTTTGAACTAAAGCAAACCTCTGCATCAAAAAGTGCCTCATCGTCCTCAGCATATGCCATATTGGACAATAAAACCTACATAATTTTTGTATTTAATTGCAACCATTGTTAAAGCAAAATAGAAGAGGAAGTTAGTTTTATCAGCTGATCAGATCAAAGGCTTACTGGAATCAAGTGTGGTAAATAGTCTCTTAAACCATCAGGTGGCAAGGTACCATCACAGTATGCTGACCTGAAACATTAGACAATGATCTGCATTAGCAAAAGTGAGAGCTAGCCAAATTTCTTCTTCTTCTTCTTCCTTATATGATGCAGAACATATAACTTCGTTGGCTGACAAGGTAAAACTAGAAATTTTGAGAATCAAACTCATGCTCAATATCTAAGTGAAGAACAAGTACATTACATTATATTCAAATTCTTGTGTCAATGACAATCAATGTAAGTCCAGTTTTTACATCCACTAGGCAACCAAAAACTAAAAGATTAAGTGTGCACTATGATTTGCAGCATATATCATTCATTTGTTAATGGTATTTGAATCTTCAGTAATGCAAAGCTAATAAAGAAGGATCAATCTTTTAGAACCAAACAAAAAATCATACGAAATATCAACAAAAAAAGGATAACTCATTTGCGAGAATTTATAGTGCTCTAGAATTGCAGTGGTAGTACCTGAATATTTATATAAGAATAACCATATGTTCAAAACCTCACACACTAGTAATTGGCATATCAATCACATAGGCTACTATCTCATGTCAATGATAAAAATCACAGAGAAAAACTCAGGGATTAGACACATAAATTCATGGCCCACCATTTCACTTTTTGTGGGCCTCATCACATTATGATTCTATCCTTGACCTTTTCATTGAGATTTTTTCCTTGAGCAAATCATTTCTCTTCATGTTTATTGTATCCTGTGACCTGAAAATTTATATATCTTTATTTTTGGGGAGCAAAAGGGCATATCACTCACCCCAAGCAGCCAAGCATTGCCGGCCCCGGCAAAGATACAAGTAGGTAAATCACGGGGGCATTTTACCCAAGCGCAACGGCCCTTTACATAGGGGAGATCAGACACCCAACTATATATCATTTCTTAAGCTTATGGAAAGTGTTTAACCTATCAAATAATTAACCGTGTATCAAAGAAATGACTCACAACTCACAATCTCGAATCCAAAAAGCCTCCCAACATTCTACTGCTATTATTTGTCTTTTTAAATAACAATAGTTAATAATTTTAAGCAAAGCATCCATTGTTTGATAATATTTTATAATTCAGTCAAACAATTCCAAAAAGGGGAGCCTTGGCACCAAGACAAAATTACTATCGTGTGACCTGGTGGTCACGAGTTTGAGTCGCAGAAATAACTTTTTGCAATGCAGGTAAGGTTGCATACAATAGACACTTCCTCGAGACCCACATTGATAGGAGCTTCGTGTACCGAAGTACCCTTTAGTCAATCGTTCAATCACACAATCAAGATTGACTAAGATAGGGCATCAAATAAATTTAGAAATTTAGTTATTTCCTAACTAATAATGGCATAAGTGATTATCCAATAAAACATCGACAATTATATTCATGGTTGTCAAATTATAGGGATTGAATGGTCAAGAAATCTAAATTTCGGTCATATTGGACCAGTAAAATTGATGAAATAATCATTAATTGTTAACAAACAAACCAAAAAAGAGAAAAAGGAAATACTTCATATATATGGGATAACAAATGATATTCAATGACAATACGGATGTATATTATGTTTCATTAAGTATCAAAGTATGAGACTATTAGTAACTGATATTATAGAATCAATAATCAAGTTAATTAAATTAGATTATCAACGCAATATATTATCATCATGCCAATAATAACATATTGTTATTAGGATGATAAGCTGACACATTTTTTTATCAATTTTTTTTTGCAAATATTAAATATATTTGAATATTTTATTTACTACTATTGAATAAATAAAACTCTATAATTAATAAATCATATATATTACTACAAAGCTGTTAAATAATATAAACTATTAAATTTTTATTTAAGAAATTAGGTTATCAGTTTGGCCATGTTTCTTACAAAGGAAGAAAACAAGGTAGGGAAAGAAAGATGATAGGAAAAAATTGCATAGGAAAAAGATTGTGAAATATTTTTTCATCGTGTTGTTTCGTTGGAGGGAAGGAAGGAGGGAGGGAACTTAAAAAACTTTTGAAAAAAAAAAAATTGCTACACATTTTAAAATTTTTAAAAATAATTTTGAAAAACAATATAATTTTGCATCATTTTAGGTCAGATTTAAGCTTCATTACATGCGAAAGTAAGCCTTCTGCCCAAATTGAGTGGAAGTATATAGAAAAAAGTTGGGAAAGATTTCTTCATTCTCTCCTTCCCTCATGTCAAAGGAAACAACGGGAAAGTGTCGCTGGGGAAATCTTTTTTTGACCTTAATGTTCATGGCTTTCTTCCCTCATGGAAACACACATTTAATCTTTCATATTATAGAGTTCATTTAGAAACTCAATCACCTCCAAATCAAATTTATCAAAAGGGCCTTTGCAGTCATTATTGATGTGAACTGTTTATTCCTCTTTTAATTGACAAAAACCCTCTCTCAATCGACACACACACACACACATACAAAAAAAACAAGGTAGATGAGTGTCTTGGCCCAGTTGATCATGAATCACAAGCAGTAGCAAAGTTGAACGGCCTATCTTGCAAACAAAGTAGAACTTTAAGCTAACTCCAGAGGACAACAACGATTCTCCCTCCTTTTGCACATTGCTAGGATTGGCAAAAAGTTAATAGGTCAGCAAATTTTCTAAATTCAACCTAGTATGACTATTCAATGAATTCCACCCATTTTCACATATTTGACTAAATGTTAATTAATATTTACTTTCTAGTAGAATCTTAATTCATTTGTAACTAATGTCTTAGAATCCTGAGTTTTTTAAACTTCTCTTTTAATTTGTGAATGATTTCTCAAGAACAATTGAGACAGTCTCCACCGATACCAAGCGATCTGGTATCGGATAATTTTGACAACCATGATTATATTGCCACCTAGTTCCATTATTTATTACTATATTTAAAGGCAATTATATGTGATGCAGAACTAATCAAGCATCTGAGAGATTAACAAATATGATTCGCCTTTTATGCCTTTCTAATAGCAATATTGAGTACAAATAATTTAAAATCTCGTGTTGTACCAGGCAACATGGGCAGAATTTTTCGTTCTACCCGCCGACTAGCACGACACCAACACTAGCACGCCCCCGCAAGGCCCCGAATGAAACCCCACGGCAACGCAGAGGTCACACACCTAGCGAAGGCCTCGCACGAGACCCCGTGACCACATGAAATAGCTGAGATTTTTTTCTTTAATTTATTAACGGTTAATTTCTTTTCTTTTTTATTTTTTAATGGTAAATTTTTTCCCCTCTTAAGTCTTTCTCCTTCCTCCCCATATTTTAATTTCTTTTCATATTCCTTTCCTTCTTAAATAGATGGAGGGAAATTTTAAATTAATTTAATTTAATTTAAACCTATTTGATCTTAATTATTATGTAAGACTTTTTACCCTCAATCATAATTTTTAAAATATTAGTTTAACCAAATAGTAAGTATTTATAGTAATCAAATATTATACTAATATTTTTAATTAATATATTTTGTATTTTAAAAAGTGTCAAAATTGTATCGGCATGGTGCGATATGATAAAAAACCATATTGTTCTGTCATAAACCAAAACTCCGATACACCTCAAGATTTTAAACCATGGCACAAATTATATGAAAATATATATATTATTTGTCCTAGAATAAGCCAAATGTATTGTGTGTTGATAAGCGTGACGGACAAACTCAATTCACTTACCAAAATTCACATGCCTCAAGAGCAACTTCATCATCAGGGTCGTTGTTGGCTTGCAAGATAAACTCGATTACATTTCTCAAATGGGACTGCAATATTCAAGGCAAATGTTAATTAGGAATGTGATGGTCTACAAAATGGAAACAACAACAATGTCTCAAGTGGGTTCAACAAATCTGACATTCCAAAGGAGGAATAAAAATTCCACTATACTAAAAACTGAGAAGTGATGAGAGCCAGTTTACTAAGCATAAAATCAGCAAACAACACTAAATGACAATAAACCAAAATAGAAGAACAAATTCATGTGTCTATGTATCACATCCGAGATGATCATGGTTCATATTTCACTATTTGCGTCCATGTCATATCCCTACTTTGATGCCAGTCAATGATAATGCAAAAACACAGCCAGTAAGGACAGTTGCTAGAAAAAGAAACAAAAACAAATTCATCTGAAAGTCAAATTAAAAATTTACATACCTCTAGGAAGGACGGCCGAACTTCTATAAGTTGTACGAAGGCAGAACAGACCTGTGTTCAGGAGAAAACAAACACAGATTGGAGAAAGATCATAATGCTCAAGGTAACCATAACCAAACAATTCCCTCTTCACAAAGTAGTGCTTTTATTTTCAACTTTTCCAAGAGATGACTGCATAACCTAACCTAAACAAATATGAGTGGGAATTTAAGTTGTAAAAGCAGGCGCTCTTGAGCAAGGTGTTGTTGGAAGAATGTTATCACCGTGATGCATCTTAAGCCTAACAGTTATCTCCTATTCTCACTCATTATCTACCACTGGGTTTCATAGATTCATAAGCAATAAGCCAAAGCATTGCAAAAGTTGATTAATAACATACCAACTTCCGGACATCTGCTGAAGGATCCCGAGCAAGATGAAATAGACCCTGAAGGTACTGGTCCATGGACATAAACAATGCCTGAAAAATGATTCAAACTAGGTCAAGGAGGCTCCAACTAGGTCCAGCATTGCAGAAGAATAAATTTGCCATTATATTTTACTTACTGAAGGCATTACAACGATAAACTGATTGATGGAACCCAATGATAGCTTCCTCAATACGGCATGTGGAGACTGGAAAAACTGTACCAGAGACAAGAATTGAATAGCATTCCAATTGTCACCTTAGTTATTGTTACTAAAAGACACCTACAAACCATTTCAGAGAGAGCAGCTAAAATTACCTGCAGCAATCTGGGCATAAAAATATTAATGGGGCGTTCAGATAACCCAGGAACATCTACATCAAGTTCTTCCGGAATGTCCTCACATATCTGCAATGATAATGCAATCATCATTTTCCTTTATCAAGTATACAGTCCGTTGCATGATAAAAAATGAAATCAGTTAAACCAACAAAGTTTTTCTTAGGCCATTACAGTTTTTATACTATATCCTTAAACTTTTAAAGCTATCGATATCTCAATTCTAGGGTGTTTTTTATTTGGCATTGATAAAGTTGCATAAGAAACTTTACAAAATAAGGTCATTCAATATATCAAATAAAGCAACAAAAATAGGAGCTAGAGAATGATTGTAGCTAAGAATTATTATAGTAACCCAGATGGAGTTTTAGCAATTTCTCTATCAATACAATGCCATCAAAGCATACAGGCAAAAGGTTGTCTAGCAACAAAAATAGGAGCTAGAGAATGATTGTAGCTAAGAATTATTATTGTAACCCAGATGGAGTTTTAGCAATTTCTCTATCAATACAATGCCATCAAAGCATACAGGCAAAAGGTTGTCTAGTCACTCACTCGTGCTCTCAATAAAGCATGTTGAAGGATACATGTTGCAAAAATAATAAGGATGAGGATAGTCAGAACTCAGAAAAACCAATTAGAAGATCAAGATTCTTTCAGTCTGAAATCTGAATCCAATATGATACGCAACTAATAGCAAAAAAAAATGTAGTTGTCCTCATTCATCGCATTTTTAAGATAACCAACTGCAAAAATGACTATACAAGGTAAAGATCTGTTAAGTGCAATTTAAAACGTAAACTACTATAACTCCGAAAAGGTTGTTCTATCACTCACAAGTACTCTCAATAAAGCATGTTGAAGCATACATGTTGCACCAAAAATAATAAGAATGAGAATAATCTAAACTCACAAGAAACATTTAGAAGATCAACGTTCAGATTGAATCCAATTACAACAAACAACTAATGGCCAGAAAACTGTGCGCTCAATCATTACATTTTCAACATAACTGCAGAAATAACTTTAAGAAGTAAAGATATGTTTAAGTACAATCTAAGAAGTAAACTATCATAACTCCAAAAGGATAAATAGTCATTCCCGCCATGACAAATGGAATCTTGAATTAGGTACCTGGCCTACATTTCCTCTATCAGTAATTCAACCATGATTCTATTGGAACTATATATCTAAAGTTTTGGTGCATAAGATGCACCTGACTTTATCGGCCTGGAACTTAACAAAACTCTTGCTTGCTAGCAATGACAAAGACAGGTTCAGTCAATGATTATGTCTATGAGAACTTGAGCAACACTTGGCTACCGGGGGAAAGATATAGCCAAGACATCTATTACCGTTTTGTGATTGTACTATCTCCGGTCATTCTTTGTAAATTTTTTAATTTTGCTAGGGAGGTAACATTGCACTTGTATGGAATATTTGTCAGCCAACTAACTGTCCAGCTCCATTGAGCTATTTTAGGGCAACAACACCAGTCCAACTAAGAGATAGGAAATCTCCGTGTTTATTCAAGTGAATCATATGCAATTGAACATTCACACTAATTTAGACACAGTATTTCAGAATTGCAACTTCAGCTTCAACTTGATTTGGGAGATGAATTTAGTAAAAGTGTAAGTCCACTAAATATCTCATTTCATTTTGAAATAGAAAAAAAGTGCACTTTGTTTGATCTTCATAACCTAATGATGATCAAAGAAATATAAACTAAGTTACTTCAGAAAATTTTGATAACAGAATAATAGCAAACAACTGAATTAGAGGATTGAAGCAAAGAATCCTACTTTGTATATAGCATCCATAGCACCCTCCATATGAATAAAGTCATTACTAGCCAAACATTGAGCGAGAGCTTGTAACAGTTCAGGCCAGCCAACAACCCTCTCTAACTGAACAAGAACACTGATAACAGTACCAACTGTAGATCGAATTGTCCTATCTGATGCCCCTAAACAAGGCAACAATTCTGACTTTATATATTGCCGGTAGGAAGAAGACAGAGAACTGAAAGTTGCCCTGAGATTGTTTTTCAACAGCAAACCAGCAGCTTGTCGTACTTCCAATGATTTTCCCTGCTTCAATTCAAATACAGAACACCAACCATTATTAAATGCATATTCCAACAGTGCCAGAATGCTGACAATGTCAAAGATAAATTACAAAATGCAATTTCAAAACAGCAAAAAAAGACAGACATTATGAAGGTAAATTTAAGTTAGAGTTAAAACTTTGTAGCATATCTCCAGCAAAAGAAGTGAGAATATAATTCAGAGAAAGAAATGTGAAGTTAAACAACTTGAAATCAAAAGCCAGTCACACAAAAGACTGAACTGACTGTTACAAGACAGATAAGTTTCATGAACTTACATAATTCTGAAGCAATACTAATTGCCAAACTGTGCTACACCAAATAACTAAATCATTTAGATTATCTTCAGACAATAATTTCAATTTTGATAAAAAAAACAACAACAACAAACTACTTTTCATCCATGTTTTAATCCTAGCTGCGTCTTATCAATATTTTTAAAAGCATATGTAAGCCGTATGTGATTGAATTAATACATATGTAGGATGCAATCACATATCCAGTCCATATTTTTTAGGAACTAATATTAGTTATGAACACTAATAAGTTGCTTTGTGTGCCAAAAAATATGAGTTTGTATCCACTTAACAATAATCATCCTTAGCAATCTTTGGTCACGTATAATTCTTTTATATATAAATCTAAGAAATATATATAACGCAAAGCACATAACATTTATAATGCATTTTATCCAACTAGCACATTCCATATAAAAGAAAATTTACAAGTTAACCTAAATAATACATAGAATACGGATCTTGTTTGTCTGTTTAAAAAAATAGTTTAATCAAATCAACATAAATTTAATGTGATTCCCAATTAACAACTTGCCTAATACTTACATAGCCGTAAGTAGACACTATCGATTCCTTACTGCATAAATATAAGCGGCTTGCGCAGAGTTTCTAATATAACAGCTCTTCTGCATTTCGTTAGCAAAAATAATGATATAATACAATATTCCCCTTGGATATAAATGATTTTCTCTTTATTGTATACCAGAAACTCCTGCTCCTACTTGCTTAACATTTTCCCCAAAAAAAACAAAAGTGTGCTACATTGTAATATCATGTTCCCTCTCAGTTTTGGAAACTAGAAATAGGAGTTCAATGTCTTAGAAAGAATGGAGCAATCCTCTCCTGTGTTGGTGCCGTAACATATCTAAATGAGAAACCTAAACCGTTAATTGTTAGGTCCAACCTCCTCCCTTTCCATCTCAAGTTATCTTTAATCCTCCCTTAGACTAGAAGTACCTGTTTTCCCATTTTTGTGTGCCATCAACAGGAGTGAAGAGCAAATTCCTCAGCCTACCGTGGCCTTACTGTTCACTGGCATTGCAGCATTAAGATCCCTCCTTTTTGTGTCAAATCAACAAGTTTTAGCCTAGGGTAACGTCATGTGGTAGTGGTAAGCCTGAGATCATTTTTCTCCTCTATTTCTAAATCAAGGTTGCTTTAAATCCCTTGATTCTTTGATTAGGAATTTAGGATAGCAGATAACAGGGATCATTTCAGTGTTCTGGTAGCGATTCAAATGTGTTTATAACTTATGAGGTGGGATCTCTTTGCTTTATGGGTCTTCCATTCCATTGAACATAACTGTTTCCATGGTGGTGCAGGAATTGTTAGATTTAGGGATCTGTACTCCATGTATTTCCTAATCATTGTGACATCAAATTGTTAAACCTTGTATTATTTAAAGCTTTAAAAGGAGAAATATAAAGGGATGGTCTTTATTTGCTTGAATGACAATTTTTTTAACCAAACACATTAAGTGACTTAAAAGAGACTTTTGGCTGTTGTACTAAAAGAGGCAGCAAGACTTTGGTAAACTAGTTGGTTATGTTCTCATAAAGAACATAGCTTAAGTTGCTAGAATTGGTGTCAAGTGGGGCACAATATAGAGTGATTAGAGAAGACATATGCTTGTAAATAGGACGGGTAAACACAAATTTTGGGGACCATCTCCTAATGATTTTTTACCCAAACAGCTGTTGTCCTAAAATGGACAGCAGCGTTTAGGATTTGATTTCATGGTTCTAGTGGCTATAGTGATGGTAAATATGACCTGTAACCTCCTTTCACCATGTTACCATGCCTGTTGGCTCTTGTGATACTTACTTCATAGATGTATAGCATATTTAGTGCTTATATAAACTGCATGTCACATGTCATGAATATTTTTCTATGCTTATTAATTACTTAATATTCACGAAACATGAGTGTTATTGTTCTCTTTGGTATTGATATCATGCTTTAACACATAAAATCCTCAATATGCTAAGTAAAAGAAATAAAAAGAATGCTTAATTAGGGTATATGTTGTTCAATGGCTTACAACCGAGCATAACATTTCCAGGAATCATTCAATAAATTATGGGTGAGTGTGTGGCAGTCATACCCACCTTGAGCTTGCAATATGTACCTCTTTATGGTTGTGGAGTTTGAGGAGATAATCCACAAATGTACAACACTCAATCTTGCTTAAAACATAAAACTAACTAAAATGATATAATATGGTTCGTCATAAGAACATTTCGTTCACGATGTTATTTATTATATATAGTCAGTCCTTAATCTATGTAATTATGGACTGGCCCACCTTAGTGATACCCTCTCATTTTACTACCAAAAAAACTGACCTGATTCACTTCACAAAGGAGGGACTAAGATAAATCTATGTGATTGCTTAATCAATGAACAGCTTCTGACCATAAATTTGCCCAACCATTATTCTAACATTGGATAAGCCAGAATTCAATTCCACTTAGGATCCTTCAAAATAAAAAGACGTAATTCACTTCATGGGAAAGGAACTAAGATCACTCTATGTGCCCGCTTTATCAAAGAAGAAATTTCTGAATAATTTACCGAATAATCATTATTCTAATATTGGATAAGCCAAAATTGAATCACGCTTGGGATCATCCTCAAAAAGCGACATAATTCACTCTGAAGAGGGACTAAGATAATTTTAACTTCTTGCTTAATCAGGGAGCAGCTTCTGACTGTAAATACCAAGCTAACCATTATTCTAGCATCGGATAAGCCAAAAACTCAATCCCACTTGGGATCCGCCAGAGGATGGTACAAAAAATGGAGGACAACCTAATGGTGTTTGAAACCCCAGGCACATCACGTTAGAATTATATTTAAATAAATTATTCCTAATTTCTATTCGTCAACACAAGGCTTCGCCAGAAGACGTGATGAAACCTTAAAAGAAAACACTAAATCACTACGAAGACAAAACGGCAGACAGAAACTCTAGAAGGAAACAACAAAAATCCACACAAGACGAGAGAAGGCGAGGAGACCTCGGCGTGGGCAAGGATGAAAACGAGATAGTTATTGAAATCAGGAAGCTGGTTGTAGTGCTGGAGCTGCTGCAAAATCCGGGATTGATCGGAGTTGGGGGAGATGTGCTCCTCCAAGAGAGCGCAGATCTCGCACAGCCCCTTCTCTTGCGGCTGCCACACCGCCGCCGCCGCCGCCATCGATCCGCTGCCTAAGGCCGATCGGGAAAACAAATAACATAAACGAACCCAACGATGCCTGGTCGAGTTAGAAAGGATCCAATTCTAATTGGAGAAGTGAAGAATTTAAGTCGCAGAGAATAAATAAATAGAAATAAATGAGGCAAAAAGAGGGATACTGAAACGGATCAAAAACCCCAACCGTCGTGACGCATGAGTAGAGAAAAGAGCAGCCCTGGATTTGAGGGGTATATGATGAGCTTTTGGATACTTGAAGGGCCAAAATCATAAAAGCTCTCCAACAGGTACCTTCCTAAAAATAATAATAATGGTAATAATTGTAAGAAGGCATCAAACTCCCTCATTTTATTTTTCTTAAATTTTTTTTCATTCACTTAAAACACTTCTAGTTTTATTTCCTTCTTCATTTTCTTTAATTAAATATTGCATAAAAGAAAGCCAACTTAAGAGATCAAGCAATTTCATTCAATTTTCTTAATAAAACATATTATGAGTGATTGTATACTCCTACAAATAATAATAATTTAACTAATTGATTTAATTATTTAATTCCTCTCAAAAGGAAATTTTTGATACTGAGGTAATCGAGATCCAATAAAAAATTTTCATAAATTATCTGAATAAATTGGGAAGTGTTACAGTCTTATCTATCAACCCAGTGTTCTTACGTTAACTGTCTTTTAAAAAAATTTATATCTATTAATTCATATCTGAAAAATTAAGAAGACACCCTAACAAGAGGCATCTCTTT